>DWNE01000050.1:0-43356 GCA_018249875.1 Cecropterus toxeus
TTCTGCATCCCGTGCACATTGGACAATGGAAGTTCGTGTCGCCGTTTTTAATATGTCTGTCCAACGCGTAGGTGATCATAGTAGGTGATAATGTTTTTATTATATTATGCAATACTTTCACTTACCTTTCTTGACGATATCTCTCCAAGTCCTCTTTAAGTCTTTTTTCTCTGTATTCCTTTCTCTTCTCGTCCATTCTCTTGTCAATTGACTCATATATTGCGTCAGCTTCTGCATCATCTTTGTCATATGGATCCTGTAAAAAGGAAAAATGTATAACTAAGAACATTCATTTTATCTTACACAACATATCTCTGGCAATCTATATGTGTGTATTTTTCCTTTTTATTTTGGTATACCCAATCTCATACAACACAACTGATTATAGTTAATCTGACTGATCACAGATCCCAAAATATAAAAAAAAAGTGGTATTAATTACAGCTTACCATCAAATAGACTACATACTTTTGCTATATAATTAAAACTTCAAAAGGGCATTGAGTTTACTTTCAATATTATTGATTGATAAAAATGTAATTCATACTGGTACAGTTAAGTTCTTTATATGGAAGGATTATTTTCCGCCCATTTAACGCGAATAAAGAAACCGGGAATGATTATCAGTACTCAAAAAACGCTTCCGCGTAAATGAAAGGTGTGGAATCTGTTTACTTGCACTGACCACAACTGCAAATTTGTAGTCGCAAATACAAAAATGCAATCACAATTTTATTTAATCATGAATATTGAAAACTTGACTGCGGAAACCATGATAAGGAACCTTGATTGTATAACAAATATTACTCAGCTTAAAATAGTATTACCTTTGAGAACAATGAGCCACTGTATCCAGAAAATTCATCGTAGTTGGAATCATTCAAGTCTTCATCATCGTCTTCCTCCTCAGTTTTCTTGCGTTTGGCGGCAGGTGGAGCATGGCGGTCATCCCTAAAAGTAAATATTTCATGAGTGCTTTATTATATGAGTACAGTCTTATTGCAATATTATAGCAATATCTTTATTGTAATACATATTTCGGAGACGTTACAGTATAGTACATACAGACCAATAATGTAGTACACTAAGATATATAAATATTAAGTACTAAAATTGGCAACCCAAGATGCCACAATACGTGAAGAAGACCTCTAAAGGTTATGAATATGAGAGACATCACATATTTTGACAACATAAACTCAGAAGATATAGGAGATAGGAACACATTTTAAGCAAAACAAAATAGTACTAAGTTGTTTTTTTACACTGAAAGTTCCACATCTGGATTATTATATTGTGTCATTGATGCCTTGGAAACACAAAGATTGATACATGAGGTGTGGCAGTGGTACTTGACCCATTGTACTACATAGGTTCTACCATCTGGTCAATTAAAGTAGCAATCCTAACATTCAGTTGGTTTTTTTTTTTCTGATTGAAGTAGCAAACGAGCATACAGTCCACCTGATGGTAAGTGGTCACTGCTGCCCATGGACACCTGTAAGCAACTTCAAATAGAACAGAGGTTCTATATGAAGTTTATCACAGATGCGTTGCTACTCCCGAGAACTGAAATGGTCGCCTCATATAAAAGTGTGCCGGCAACCACACCCTTCTATCGAAACGCAAAAAAATGCTTCACGCTAGAAATAGGTGTTGTGGTGGTACGTCCCCGGTCGAACTACTCTGGTTCTACCACCTGCACCTTAAAAAGATTGCAATATAATTTTCTAGCTTTACCATGCAGTTTCACTACATAAGAAAGAACAAACAAACATATATGTTATATTGCCTTCCTCAATAAATGTACTATTTAACACAAAAAGATTTTTTAAATTCGAACCAGTACATCCGGAGATTCGCGCGTTCAACCAAACAAACTCTACTATTTTATAATATTAGTATTGATGGTAGTACATTAATTTCATTATAAAATAAAGGAATATAAAACAAGATATAACACTTACGAGACATCATTCGCATCTCTTGCTGGACCAATATCAGATCGTGTAGTGAAACCTGTTGCACTGAAATAAATAAAACATATTATTAAAGCCAACTAAATTCAAGTATTGTTAGAAAACTAGTTAAACCATTAAATATTGTTTAATTAAAAATTGTTACAAAACTATTGTGCAACTGTAACACATTATGAGTAACAAACAAAAATTAAATAAACTATAATATCGAGCAGAAAACTAAGAAAAATACAGTTTAAATATATGATATTATTAATATCGATAAAATTGTATTGATCATATTAAAATTGAGTGGTATTGTTAATGTTAGTTTATATTTATGGTGAAACAAAAAAAGGAGAAGATAGGTAATGATAGAATGAAGATAAATCAAAAACTATGTAAGATGTGAACAAAACTATGATGATGAGCATTGAATATTAGTAAACTGGTAAATAAATACGAACCCTCGACCAACACCAGCTACATAACCTAGGGGCGCGGGAATACCTAGGAAATGCTTTTTATTTTTGTTCACAAACGCTTGCGGTGGCACCGACATTATTGCACATGTATGTTTATAATTTTAGGCAAACAATTTGTGTTTTAATTAAAATTGTTAAACACTAAATGTATTTTGTTTGGGTAACTTCGATCGTAATTTGACTTTTATATATGTTTTGACATACGGCGTTCCACTTTGAGTCCTTAGAGATCATAATTATCTCAAGAAAATAGTCTATCGCTTACTCATTTATTTTTCTTTATTAGAATAAGACAACAATAGACATCTGGTTATTAAGTGGAGTAAACTCAATTAATTATCTGTTGTTATTGTTTTAATTACACAAACTTGCTAGATATACTACAATAACATATTATAAACAGGTAAAATACTTGTATAATAAAACTTGCATAAATAATTAAATTGTTCTTATCAACATTTTTTTTTCATTACGTTCTGTAATATATATTTGTAACGTGAAATTCACTTTATAACAAGACTCAAATATTATCTATGCACGTAAAGAAGCGAACATGCGATTTATTATCTTTATCCACCCGTTGCCTAGCAACTGAATGTTTTCAAATTGATTATTGACACTGGAAAATATTAGAATTGTTTACGTATTTTAATTTTGAGGTGGATTTCATTACAGCAATTGGATAAAAATAAATAAAATGGGGGAGTCTTTAGTGGCGTGTTCTCCCGAACTGCTTCCTAGCGTGAGTAATAGTAGCAAAGAGTTCCTTCTACTCGAAAAGTCTTGCGAAGCTTACAAAGACAGTGATGAGGAAATCAAAATGATTTTCAGTGAAATTAAAAAGTTGTCGAACTGCAAGGACAAGGATAGTGAAATAGGTGATATTGAAGATGTTGAATTGATTTTGAAAAAGGCTGAAGACATTGCACAAGAGACTGAAAGTTTACTGAAAAGTAGCCCTGTGTCGGTTTCAAAAAATATCGCTAAAGGAGTGAATTCTATTCCACAAATAAAAGTTACACAGCCGTGTGATGTGGAAGTCAATAAAGTGGAAAAGAAATGCCAAGGGAGTCAGAAGGTATTATTTACTAATATTCAATAGAACTGAGTGATTATTTTAATAAATAATAGACTATTTTTATAATTCAAATAATAACGATTGTATTAAAATTTTTAGTCACAAATAACTGCCCGAATCTGTTACAGTTAAATATCTGTTCCGTATCTTCATCCTGTTGATTCCAATTTACACTTTTAGAGGTGTATTTCGTTTAACATAAGAATAAAACAAAAATAATCTGAAATAATAATTTATTCCATAATATAACTTAATCTCATTTAAAGTGCGTACACTTATCAAAAACATATCACATACTAATAAATAATAAATACCTATTTAAATGCATGGCTTAATACTTATTTTATGCTCTGATATTGTTTAATAAGCATGTAACTGTTTAGCGAGGACTCTGAGTCCAGCAAGAGATTCCTGAGCAACGGGAATGATGTAAGAGGTGGGTAGAACGAAGCCGTAACGACCAGTGTCACGTAACTCGATTGTGTATGTGTACTTGATGCCTTGACTCTTTGCCCAATCATCTGATCCTCCGGATGCAGGGTATAATAAACCACTGGATGATCCGACTTGATATGAAGTGCCCCCAGCTTGTCTAATGGCCTGCAAACAATAAATATAGATTAATTGAATCAATTTTTGAAACCAATAAAACACGCATAGCCCCTGTAGGTTGTTTTTGATCTACAGAGCTGATTAATCTAAGACATAGCCAGCTGTTAGGTAGGAGACTGCTAGTAGCTGTCGGGACTGCGGACAAATGTTTTTCGCGTGCCTGAAGTCCCGGCAAAGGGCTTACAGAGTAACACCAAGGGGTTTTAGCTGGTAGGAGTCTGGCATATCCTCATAATTATCTTCTCAGCTACCCCGGCGCAGAGAGGATGATGGGTATCCCCAAGAAAAAAAAGATGACGGTTACTAGCTATATTTCATGCACCCTTCTGTACTTCGGAAGTTTGTTAAGCTTTTGGTTTCAGTTGTTTCCATTAGATTTTTTTAAGCCTGTTGAAAACCTTATAGGATTCATAACATCCGACATGAGTCGGACATTCAGGAATCTTTTCTTGTCATGCAGACTAGTGTCCGGTCATGTCATGCAGACTCGTATGTGGACGTACGTAAAATGCACGTAGACACAAGCGTGACAGGAAAATCAGGTCCTCACTAATACTTCGCTCGTTGGATCCGCATTGACGCGTGCCCGACCAACCAGTATATTTAACAATTTCTTTGTTTTACCTGAGCTATATTCTTGCCCACGACATCCAACTCTTTATGATCTGGAGGCACTGCGTTGTCATAGCCCCACGGGTAGAGCAGGTACTGTCCATAGCTGTGATACGTCAGGTATGCTGAAAAGTTTGCTGCGCTGTTCGTGATGAAATCCTAAAACAACATAAAACGATTCAAAATGAAAGTAGTTCTAATCGTTTCAAACATTAATACGGACAATTTAAATAACGTTTTGATTACTGAACTGAACTTGCAGTTAAACAATCAAAACGCTATTTTAACTTAACGCTATTATAACTTGAAGTTAAACAATCATAATGCTAATATCAAAATAAGTGCAATAAGTTTTTCGTCATGTGAAAAATTATTGATATGAAAGTTATAGGTCCGCTTATTATCTACAACTTTTTTCGATTGGAGGTTTAAATTCTAAAAAAGTGACCGTTAAGACATTACCATTTCTCCCTCGTACTCTAAACCGATTTTTTTGTTTTTCCGGTTAGTTACGATATTTTTCTTACTTTGTTAGATTTCTTCTCGATACGATTGTATTCTTTACAATATATATATTATTATCAGATTTTTATACAACACTTACCATTACTGCTCGCGACTCTGGCTCCGAAAAGGCCCTACTACCGCGGTAGATATCACTGCATGGATTGTTGGAGGCACCTTTACCACCCCAACGATATCTGTTAAATATTCATTTTTATGATTAACATTTGATGAGACAACAGGACAGCATAATTGTGACAAATAAAATATAGGTCGGTATAGAAACCTATTAGGGTTTTTAATTATAATAAAGTTAATAAATAAAGTTGCAAAGTAATAAATTAATAAGTGATTATAAAATGAAATAAACAACATTAAATCGTCAAAAAATGTAGTCTATTGTAATCTTACCCGAAGTTTCTATTAAGATCCGTGCCTATACAGTTTCTGCCTAGGACTCCCGGCTTCCTATTTTTTCTCCATAAACGGTCACCAACATGCGTATATTCATAGCCATCAGGATTTACAACTGGCAGGAAGTACCTGAAGTATAGAATATTATATTAAACAAACTATATAGGTAGACTAGTTATTTCACCTGCGTGATGTTAAATAGCCTAAAGCCTTCCTTGATAAATTTACTATTCAACAAAAAAAAAATTTTTTCAATTGAAACCAATAGTTTCTGAGATCGCGTTCAGCCAAACAAACTCTACTGCTTTATAATATTAGTATAGAAATATGGATACTGTGTTAGTTTTAATATTTTACGGGTATGCGGGTTTTTTGATTTCTTTATGCCGATATTGCAAAAAACCGCATATCGTGAGTGCCCCTAACATATTAATATACATAAATTCCGAGATAATATCATTCTAAAATCATATACTACGTAAGTTACATATTAAAGCCTAATTCCTGATTTTTTATATATATTTTATCCTAATTCCTTTGTGAATTTGTTTCGAAATTACTTTTTAATAGATACCTAAACGATAAATACGGTGAATTAAAACCACAAGCACGAAACAGTTAATGCGACGAATATTTTGAATAGACGACGGCAGTTAGATTAGTATTTTTTTAAATGGAAGGTATCTCTATCTAATACTTACCAATCAATATTCTTAATATCATCTGACTCAACATCAAAGCTTTCTGCGAATTGGTTGATGAAATAGGTAACAGTAGCCGGACTTATCCACTCGCGTGCGTGTATACCTCCATCAATAAATACTGCTTTGTTAGTAGGATTTCCGTTAGAGATCCTTAATACCTGTTGATTTGCAAACAATGTCAGAAATCTAAGAAAGGCGCTAGATTCAAAATAGCGATGTGTAGCGTGAAGTTTTATTTAGAATGAAGTAGCAAACGAGCATGCAGTCCACCTGATGGTAAGTGGTTGCTGCCGGTCATGAACATCTGTAAACAACTTCATGTAGAACATGGGTTCTATCTAAAGTCGATCGCAGACGTGTTGCTACTTTTGAGGACTGAGATGGTCGCATCATTATAAGCGAACCGGCGACCAAACTCTTCCAACGATATGCGGAACTGCTTTACGCTAGAAATAGGTGAGGCGATGATACCTTTCCGGTCGAACTACACTGGTTCTACCACCTGGAAAAAAAATCTTTCACTTGGGTGGATAAACCTTGCTGATTTACATATGTCGCGATTATGTTAGTCCTCAAGATTGGCTTTATAATTTGCTTCATATAGAACCTGTTTAGCTTCTTGCAGATATCTTACCTTAAGATCTCGTCCTTCATACGAATGCCCGATAGTTTTTACACTAACAGTTGCGGTATATGTTTTGGCTAAGTAGTCCATAAATCCGTGGATATCAGCCAACCGGTGATATTGCTTCCACGTCATGCGATGACCTGTGAGGAAAATGATTTAATTTATTTACAATCACATGACGTACATGAAAATACAACACCCAAAAAAGGTAATGTGACCCATAATGACTAACATCTTTTTAGGGGAATAAATTCGCTCGCCTTATTATTATTAAGATGGAAACGTTCCTATAATGTTCTATTTAGTTCGTTCCTTAAGTGGTCACAGCTGTGTATGTATAAATTTATCTAATTCAAAAAAGAAAAAAAGAGACCTAAATCATTGGAAAAGCAAATCTCGCATTCGAGAAATAGGTGCTTAACGGGCTAAACCCTATATACCTAATTCCATAATATATGAATTATATCTTTATTTATTGTATTTTCCGTAATTTTACCTTTCCTAAAGATCGTCGGTACATCTACATTTCAGCGCAGATAATTGCTTTCGTAAAATGTATGATCAATTTAAAGTCATGTGCATAGTAATATCTTATTAGTTTGTTTTTATTACGAAAACCTATCACACTTTATCCTTATCATACTCATTAGTTACGAAACAAAAAATTAAGAACGACAAACACAAACATGCAACACTTTTGCCCAACGTGTAATTAAATCAATCTATTGACGCAATATTTAGATTATAGTGTGTACAATCCAGAGTTAAACACAATCACAAGTGCGAAAGACCGTGTCGAACTGAATGAACGAACCCCAATTCGCGCTTGGCCAGTACTCCATGGGTAAGTCTAGGGAATTGTAACCCATGTAGGCACCTACGATACTTAGACGGCGATTGGAAGCCCTGTAACGCCAAAAATTGTAAGCTCTTGCTGCAACAAAATGATAGTCCCCTGGAATATCACACTATAAAGAGACTTTCAGTACACGGAGCTGATTCTGGATTAATACTCTTATAATCCTTATATTTATCACGGTTGTTTAATATTTTATCAGGCTGAATGAGATATTTTGACTGCACGACATGTAGTGATTTTTTTAATCATAAGCAATACAAACCTTGCCGATTTTGGAGCTCTATGTCGTCTGCTTCTAGCGGAGGGTTCTCCTCATTGATTCTTTTCTGAAGATCATCAATTATCACTTCATAGGAAATATTCTCTCGTTTAAAGACACGCGTTACATTTTCGATAGCATTAGGCTTGACGAACACGTCCACGTAAGAGTGGTTGCCGGCCCATGTGGATATTACTGGAAAAAGAAAGACATGTAAATTTCAGAGTCGGGTCGGAACACCTCCAATCATTAGGAGGGTGGTGACTGTCAGTATGGTAATGACCGAGAACGCACCCCGCACTAAACAGTGGGGTTGGTTATTATTGCTCAGGAATATCTTCTCTGTCTGTCTGTCATATAAAAAAAAAAAATCATTTGACACCCCAAGAGTTCGATTTCCAGTAGAATATCTAAATTATGATATAGGTTTCTGTTTTGGGTCTGGGTGTTTGTGTATTAGTATTTTGTATTTTATGGCATCCAAGACATAGGAAACATCCTAGTTTGTGGCTATGAGTGTAGAAAGCGTTATTCATTTATTATTTAATACTATATCATTACGTTGATGATGTTTGCACTTACAATTTCTTCGTCTTAATCTAATGATAGTAAGCCAGATGCTGTTTTTGTCGGCTTCAACTTTCCATAGTTGTGCTCCGGTGTAGTCTACCTTGTCATCGAAGGATGTTCTAAGAAATTGCGCTTCAGTTTGAGGTACCTCTAGATCTTCATTTATTGGGTCTACTGTTGCAGTTTCTTCTTCAGTTGCAGATTGTAATTTCGCAGGTTCATTTACCTCGTCAAGTGGTTGGTTGACAGAGTTGCGTGGTGGGAATTCTGGAAAATTATTTCTCCTTTTATATAAAGCTCGTGCACGATCTGAATGGGTTAATTATAAGAAGCAATGTAAACAATTTAAATGTTTGATTCGAACGTGAGCAATTATGTGTTATCATGGCTCTCGTTGGTACCGGCAATTATACAATTAGCAACGCTATGTGATACCAAACAATAATCGCTCTTAGAGTCTGGGTCAGGACATACCATTGAGTTTAGAATAATAAGCTTGATATTATCTGCGTGTTGTTTAGAACTATTGTTTTGGTTATCTGATGCAAATTGTCGCTTGTATTGTATGTTAAATAATAGATGGCAGCGAAAAAAATTTGGTTAAATTAAATATTCAGACCATGTAGCAAATTATGTAAAGAAAGTTGAAACGGATTGATTTATTGCCTTTTGATGTGTACCAAATTTAATCAATGGCGGACACCGCTAATAGAAACAGCGATTAAAATGCGCAGCTTGTTCCTCATGTGACATGTTTAATGACTTTCTCTGGCCACGGCTTGATTTCCATTTGCGACTCGCCTGATCTTTGCCGGCTAACGGTGTTAAGGCGAATTTACACACCCGTCCCAACACCTTACGGTACTTTACCATGAATGTTTATGCGACAGATTACTTTGCGAACTTTCTTATTGTAAATCTAAATAAAAGGCGTAGTTTATGGTTCTGTTCTTGTTTTAAACGAGATCAGTCAAATAAGCCTATTCTTTTTTGCAAACCTAAATATATTAAGTCTTTAGAAGTTTACGGGTCTTGTTTTAAACCTAGCCTATCCTTAATATATTAAATATTTATTAGTTTAAGGTCCAGCTCTTCTTTTAAATCTAATTAGTCCAAATAATTAGGATTATAGTAATTTACTTTAAATTCAATTATTAATTATTCTAATACTGAATCAGTGATTATAGGTTGTTCCTCTATCAGCCTTGTACTTGTACATTTCCTTAACTTTCGATAGACGATTTTACTCACGTAGTATCAAGGCGACTCTATGCCCGGAATCCTGATACTGTTGTTCCGGTTGTCTATATCATTTGAATTAATTTTTGAATTTATAAATATATAGTTCTAATGACCTGCCGATATATTTTTTTCATTTAAATAGTTAATTAAAGTTTTATTGTTTTTTTAAATCATTATGACTAATTTGATGTATTGTAAGTTAAATACGTGTTTTAATTGATATGGTCATTAAGAAAGAATAAAAGCTAAAGTTAATTAAATAATTAATTTTAAGAACAAAAAATCCGCTGTAAGCGCTGCACGTGGTCCAAATGTTTTGTTAACTTTTTAATTTTTTTAGATTTTTGTGATTGGCATATTACGGCTCAAATGGTTCTATCCTATCTGTTACGGCGTTTTACTCCTCGTGACAGTTTTCTGTTAATATTTCATGCAAAAAATAAGGGTTTATTTGAATTGGAGACCTGATAAAATGTTATAATAAAGAATTTAATTAAATAGATCTTTGATTGACTTTTTTGGAAACTATTCTATAGCCACTACCTACGATTCAATAAATTAAAAAAAAAAATGAATTTTTCGTCAATATAACGGGCAGTAATTTGAAAAATGTAATAACTCAATTTAAAAGTAATTGACATAAAACTTATTAATAAAATGTAAGCATATTTTAAAGCCTAAAATAATTATCAATTATTTATGTACATATTTCGTTTTTGTATATAAAGTACATAAGTGAACACAATGTTTTCTTTTCTAAGATGAAAGAAATATGTTTTGGCTATGATTTGCCTATAAATTTATATTATAGGCGTACTAAGTTGGTATTTTTTTTACATTTTTTTTCAATTTTTGAAGGTAAAAAAATTTTATTCGTGTATTTATTTTATAAATTTAATTTATGCTTCACATAAATTTAACACATAATTCGTAGATCAGTATCAAAAACATAAGAAGTTCCCTTACCTTTGCCGGGCTCGAGCTCGTTGATGAGCGGTGTGCAGAAAACGGTGGTTACCACCGCGAGGAGTACAAACGCGCGCGGCCACGGCTCCATGGCTACTGATGGTGGAAGACCGAGTGTCGCAGGAAAACGCATCGGTGCACTCGACTTTATGCGCGCCTTTTTATTAGCACGCAGTGATTCATCGGCCCGATCAGACCTATACATGTGGACTGATTATATCATATTGCCTTGGTTGTTAAGAATAATTTGTGGTTGCGTCTATATCTGTAATTATAAGTATTTGTGGATACCAGACCCGAAATACGTATAAAATGTATGTATGTACATTTAAAAATATGTATGTCCTGGGAGTCGGAGGTCTCAATTTTTTATCAAATATTGTGTTTACCTAATCTTTCAGATATTTTGTTCGGGTGTATTGTGAATGTCTATTTATCGTTAAAGGCTACCTAAATAATACTCACCTAATCAAACGGCAAGGCATCGTATTGATTGTTTTGGAACCAGAATAACAACCTTTCTGGCTTCACGGAGGCGCCATGCCCGGTCATTGCCACCAAGTTGCAGTTATTTAATAATAACACTAAACTGTTTACAGTAAACATGTTTTTCCTCGGTTAGAACAACTCGGAAGCCGTTTGCTTCGGTTTTTCAACGATCGCAACGTACAGTTAAGTTGGCCGATAATAATCTGCCCGAGTCACTGACCTAGGCAAAGATTACATAATCGAGCTGTAAAGGAGTTAGATTTATGGCACCTAAGGATTTAATATGCATATAAATGAAAGAAGAAAGTGTAGTTTGTTTTGACATTTCACTATTTAAATTCATGTTTGATTCCAAATTCTTGTTTAAGGCAATTCAGTCAATCAAGCAAAACTCTAAGGAAAACAACGATATCCGCCGTAAACCAAAGTCGAGACCTTTCTCTGCCGGTGTCATCGATTCCAAGAAAAAAGAGGCCGCGAAAGTAGCTAAGTTTATGACAAATTCACCGAAGAAAATAAATTGTAAACAAGATTCTTTGATAGAGGAATTGAAAGATACAAATGAGAGGGCCAAGGGACTGG
The DNA here is from genome assembly GCA_018249875.1 of Cecropterus toxeus. Lineage (NCBI taxonomy): Eukaryota > Metazoa > Arthropoda > Insecta > Lepidoptera > Hesperiidae > Cecropterus > Cecropterus toxeus. The sequence continues at coordinate 11,963 of DWNE01000050.1, forward strand.
AATTATTGAATGTGCAACTCACAGAGGACAATAAGATTTTGCGTAAGAAAATAGAGGAATGTAGTGAACAAAAACATGTCGCTGAACTAAAATTAGCAGAATGTGAGAAGTTTGTAAACCGACTCGCGAAGGAATACGAAAATCGAAACGCAGAATTGAGAACCGTTAAGCAAAATGAAAATTCCGTTATTGCTGAATTGCACAAAGAAAGAAACGAGAGAAAAAACCTGTCCATTCAACATGAAAAAGATGTGCTCGTTATTCAAGATCTTCAAAGGCAGGTGAAAGAGATGGAAATGATATTGAGAAGAAAACATCCAGACTCAGTATCAGCTTTAATAGGTAATTAAATAAATATGGTTTTCGCAATAATAGTCAAACTCTTAGGTTATTAAAATAGATAAATATTAGATATAAATGTGTTTCATATCTCTACATTTATTTTATTATCCTTTTTCTCCAGTGGCAGCTAAATCATCATCCGTCGAAGACAATAAAAAGAAACTGCTTGAAGATCGCATCGTACGTTTAGAAGGAGAGTTAAAAGATAAGGAAAATCACTTTCAAGGAATACTATTAACACTTCAAGAGAAATTTGGTGACATGAAGCAAAAATATGAAAACCATATAATCGACGTTGAACGACAATTGATGGAAGATCGTAAAATTAACAATGAGCTTAAAAACAAAATAAATAGGGTAAATTTAAGTGATACAGCGGTCCAAACAGTTCCTAGGAATCAAACTTCTATCGGAACTCAAACTGTTTTGAAACCCGATAGAGTCTCTTCGGCAACGAGTAGACTGACCCAAAATTCAGCTTTATTATTGAATAAATTGAAAGAAGATAGTTATTTAGTAGCTACTATAAAAGGTTTACAAGCTGAACTTACAGTAAAGCAACGAACTATTTCGAAAATTAACAGGGAAACAGAAGAGCTTAGAAAGAATTTACGAAATCTACAAAAAGAAAAAGAAGGTACGAATATTTTTGTACTTTTTTATTTAAAACGTAGGCGTAAGTAAAAAGCTTTTCAAGTTTTCTTTCCGCATTAATATCGAAGTAACTTAATATATGTTAATAATTTTCAGTGCTACTGAATCTTAATCCTCAAAAGAGAATAGGAAGCAAGCAGGCTAAGTCTACCGAAAACATACTAGCGAGATTGAATACGGAAATGGAGTCTGAACTAGCCGAGGCTCGTAAACAGAAAGATGTTCTTATGCACGAAAGGGCTGGCTTATTAGATTCCTTGAAACGCACCAATGAAGACTTTATACTGCTAAAGAAGAAACGAATTCAAGATGTGAGTATTAATACCTGTTTTCTCCAAGTTCTATTCATTTTTTATCTTAGTAATATTATAAATGTGAAAGTGTAAGGATGTATGTGTTTGTTAGTCTTTTACGCAAAAAACTACTAGTCGGATTTCGCTAAATTTTGGCGCATGGAAAGTTAATGACCTAAAGTCACGGGAATAATCTAGTTCAAAGATATAAAAGGTGCAATTGAATTTGACTTTGCGACTGATCGGCCATAAATCTAGGTTGTAAATCGCAGCCTAAAGTTTGTTTCACTCATCTGAGCTGATTAGGTTGGTAAGTAGGTGCTATTGCTAATATTTATCCATGTTGAATCAACTAAAATTGATGTAGCATTTTTCTATAACTCATATATTGTAAATTTTCAATTAGCTTCACACGCTCCAACTGGCACACGAGAAGGAACTAATGCAAATGAACATGCAGTTATATCCGCTGCAAGAAGAAATAAAACTTCTTAATAGGACCGTCGAAATTCTCCAAGAACGCGTTAGAGCAGCAGACGATAAGCTTTTGAAGTATCAAATGGGTTTCAAGGAAGTGGATGTTCGTGCTGGAGGTGATAACATGGCTTCTAGAAGCCGGATGCATTGTACTAATAAAGATCTATAATTTTAATGTTAAAACTAGAGGACTTTATTGGACAAATAAAATTTGGTGAAGAAGTTAAAAAAGTACAATATATCAAAGTCCAATATAGCTTACAGCTATTCAGGCGGTCCAGTAAGTTCAAAAAAAGGCGCTGAGCAAATAAAAAATTATGAACACGCTCACACCAAAGCGTTATGAAGATTAATAAGATTGTAAGATTGATAAAAATAAAATTGTTTTCTCGGGCTGAAATGGGATCATTTTTTATCCCGTTGATGGAGTTAGTAAGGAATGATATAAAGAGCAATCTTTCTTATTACCATGTTACGGTCATCTACACGTAGATGTGCAAAGCCGTGGATTTCTGATAGCGGATGATGGTTGAATTATTTAATTTGCATAATAACAAGTTTCTGTATAAGTATAGAGGCTGCATGCACAAAACTCGCACATGACTTTGAAAGCCTTTTTTAAACATAGCTAAGACATTTAAGTTTAAAGATGCATTATTACCTATTCAGTTTTAAGATATCCCATAAGTTTAGGTTAACTTTGTTATTATAGCTTTTTTGTTACGGAAAACTACGATGTACAATTATTTCTTACTAAGAGGAACCGAAAGTTCATCTATACCAAGAACTTGACTAAAGATAAAACTTTGGTTATAAGTAATTAAATTTCCTTGTGGTATAATTCGTTGATGGTTTGGAATCAGATATTTTCCAAGAGAAGTAACATAATGAAATTTTAATAAATATTTATGCCATAAAATTTTCTCTGTTGATTTAGTGGATGTCAAAACTTTCTTTTTATATGATATCTGTATTAACGTTCACTAAAGTAACTATAGGGTCACGAAAAGTTGCCACAAGCGCCCTTTGCAAGTCAGTATTGAGTTGGAAAACAAAAAATGTCTCTGAACTTATAAAGGTTCGAAATCAATTTGTAAATTGTAGCGAAATTTGTTGGAATTCGCTCAAAATTTGAAATATCACCTGAAGCTCACTTTTCGTGGCCTTCGGGTAACGCTTTCAATAACTTCGTCCATTATTTATCAACCTTGTTGTAACGTAAGCTTATTTGTATTGTGTTCAGGTCACCGGTATCCTCGTATTTTAAATTTTTGAGTGAAAGTAATATATAATGCTATGCAGATCACGATTATGAACCACACGCTTGTGTGAAATAAACTTTGTTTGTTGGTAGCGGTGCTTCCTGATGTATTGTATTTTTAACGTTTTTTTCTGTATACTCCAATGCTAAAAAAAACAGTGTAAGGATATGCCTACTGTATTTTGCCACAACGTTATTTTAAGCAAACAAAATTAGATTTATTTATTAGTTCATAATAATTACCTAACCTTTATTTTAAAATTTTAACAAATGCATGCGATGGCGATTTTTATTGTTTGTTTTGTAAAAATGTTTACAAAGAAAGTTGTCAAAGTAGATTTTTTTGTTTTTTCGTTCGAGTAATTGTAGGAAGAGATTCCTCAATCCTAAGAACCATAGTAAATTGATCTCTGATGACATTTTTTATAACTTATCGTTTTAAATACGTAAAAAGTTTACTCGATTTACTAGTGTAAAAGAAATTGTCATTTACTGTATTTTGGAACGAAATATGGAATTTTCAAGTAGGAAATACTGTAATTTTTTAATCACGATCTGGAATCACTGATAGGTAGCGCTTTTTTAAATGTATATAAATAGGTATCGTGTGAAATTAACACGAGACAATGTTCATTGGACGGCTATGAAGATATTGTGCTTACGTAATCGAACAATTATGTTAAACGATATAGTCATTAGGGACTCGTGTAGAAAGTAAGAAAGTGGGACCATTTGTTTAGTGTTAAGATTTTAACGGTGTGACACAAAATCGAGTGCGTATGCACTGAGAATGGAACTAGGAGGCAGGGATGTTATGGAAATGAAGTTTCGGATCTGGATACCGATATGATGGTGTGATAATTACGGATAATTCGTTAGTTTCGGATATTATATTATTAAAGAATTTTAAACGTAAAATACATATTTGTAACAATTTGATTCCATTAACATGTTATCTTTTGCTATTACATTCAATCATATAAGTTATCATTATAGCCACTTAATAAATTTTAACTTTTATTTACTTAAGCTAAAAAGAACATGTCTCCTCACTCATATCCGAAACATTTATTTCGGATACGATTACGGTTACGGATATTTCGGATATCCGATAGTTTCGGTTAAGGATCTCCATAACATCCTGCTCTGAGGTACCTTGGAGATTTTATACGGAAGAACTGTGATTGTTGATTATAAAGTAGTTAAGGTAATAAGTATTTTGTTGTGACTATTGTAGTGGAAACTTAATGATGCACAATTTACATGTACTTGGACACACTTTTAAGCTAATTGAGGATTTATGTGAAACTATGATATTTTGTTATATAAGAGATAAATAGTGCTTTTGTGTACGAGTAATGCTATCTGGCTTTAGACTCTTACTTAAGCTATGGTTCTGGACTAGCCTTTTTTAATATGTACGCGGTTGTGTTCAAAAGCCGTCTCAAACAGTAATCACCATTTTTCCACACTTCGCCGCTACAGTTCCTACTGGTTCGAAAGTAGAATTTCGTTTCAACCTTTGAGATTTTTGCTATATAGCTCAATTAGTCTTTGATGGACATAAATATTTTATACTGTTTATCACAAAAAAAATGATTTAGGAAATTTGACTTACGGTAAAAAATTATAACGCGTATTTCTGTAACCTGTCTTTACCTTTATAAGTTACTAGCTGTGCCACGCGGTTTCACCCACTGCTACATAAGCGAGAACAAACAAACTTATATGTTATATAGCATATATATAGCCTTTTTCAATAATGTAATATTTAACACAAAAATAATTTTCCAATTCGAACCAGTAGTTCCTGAGATTAGCGCGTTCAACCAAACAAACTCTACTGCTTTATAATATAGATGTAATTGTAATGTACCTACATGTGTTGTTTTTATTTATTAATTGTAGTGTGTTAGGGCTATGACATATTTCCTGACAGGAGATGTTATTTTCAAGTGGGTGACGTTTCTTGTTTATACGTAAAAGCTCTTGCGAGCTCAGTTTTTGGGTGATATTTCGTCGAGTTTCCTTGCCAAGGGGAACCTCTGCTCGTCAGAATGGCCAAACTGCCTTTTTGCCTATTAAATTTGAGTGTAATAAGTTGGTAACAATAAGTACAAAAGGGCCGTGTGATTTGTTTTTGTTTTATTTTCCACTTCTGATTCTGACTCCTAAAAGTAGAGTAATTACCTACTTTATTTTACTTAGGTATGAATAGGTATTGTCATTAAAGTATGTCACAGTTTTTTTTTGGTTTTGCACAGTAGAGGCTTACTATCAGTGTTCAATGTATGGAATTGATGTATTTTTAAACAAGAATGTCTGTATTGTATACGGGAATTTGAACGTGTTCCTAGAATAAAATTTGTCTAGTCAATATTTTCATAAGATTTACATACTTAGATATACCTTCTTAATTAGCTTAGCGTTAGCCCATCGATTAGAAGTAAATGTGGTGCCTTCGTATTTATAATTAAAGCAAATGTTTTGTATTACCCTGTTTGATTTACTTTCCCTTACTGTTAGTATAAAAAGTTTGACTTTATGCGCGAACGATTGTTCTTTGCAACATTAATCGTGGGAATATGTATGTATATATATAAATGAATCCCTATTTCCCTTACTCTTGATTTCACTAATTCTTTTTGTGTTGAGTTTGTTACTGTGAGAAGATGGTACCAAGTGGGCTGCATATTTGTTTCATGATTTCATCATACAATATCGGATGGATCGACCACATCAGTCACTGGATGATAATGAGGGGCATTACCACGAAACTAAGTTGTGCCTAAATGTTTAAATAGCAAGATGTCTATTGGAAAATCTTTTGTAACAGGCGTCAATAGAATTCACAACCTATACCTTATCAACCCATTATTATCAGCTTATTGCGTACTCAGATGGGCGTAGTCCAATCATACGTATGGCTATCCTCTACCGTTTGATTAATGTAGGTATGTATTATGTTAACATTACCTACTTTTTTATCGGATTTAAGTAGCAAACAAGCAGCCCGCCCATGTACGTTTGTAAACAACTTCATATAGAACTGTGTGTTATCTGAAATCAATGATGGAAGCATTTCCACTCTCGAGGACCTTCATGGTCTCATATGACTGTAAGCCGATATACACTCTTTTCACCGACACGCGAAAACAGCTTCACGCCAAAAATAGGTGTAACTGTGGTACTACCCCGGTCGAACTACACTGGTTCTTTCACCTGTTAAATTGGGTAATGTGGAACTAGAGGTTAATTTAATTACACTAACTACAACTACATACGACTACTCCTAAGTTTGATGGACGCAGCACTTATAAGTTTTTGAAAACTTATTACATGGGCCATGATGTTCTACAGTTTGACCCATTCGGTTGATGTACCAGACGAGATTTTTGTATTTATGAGCGGAGGCAGTTGCACCTTACAACAATTAACTTTATGTAAGAAATTTAAGGGGGTAATTTGCCCCTCCCTGCATACCCTTTGGCACCCCCTTGTAGAGCCTTTCATCATTACAAAGAGACACAAATTATCTTTAGATTACAGAAATCAAATTTTAGAAAAAAATAGAAATACGTAGCTTTGATTCGTCTATTAAAGCGATTTCCAAGTGATGGATTGCAAATAGAACCGGGGCAATGAAAATTAAATTCTCTTTGTACAATACAAGCAACCATACACACATTTTACTAAGAGATGTTGCTTTGGTGTCAACATAAAGACCGACAAGCACCGATGTAATTATGATACGCATCATAAATTTAATATTATTGGTAAAATTTGCTCTTTTTTATTTGGACATTAAAATGTGTTCTTCATATTCCGCACAACCACTAGGAGGATAAAATTTAAGGCGGTTTATAGTGACGAAATTTACTTTCTATTAATTTTAATAACCGGGGCAAGGCTTTTCAAAGTTTGAAAAAAGCTGAACATGCAGCACAGCTAAGCATGCGGAAACATTTTAGGTGGTAACGATATGTTTGTATTTATTATAAGGATATAAACATAGGAAACAGAAACATAAATGCCAGTAATATGTTTATTAACATAGCTTTATATACATTTATTGTAATTTTAAAATAGAAACATTTCACTTAGAAATTCAAATAAATTTAATAAAAACGAGGCATTAATTAAAATATTAGGCTTGGTGTTGACGTTATCGCTAAAATAATAATGGACTCTAGTTCATCAATTCTGGCATATATAAATAAAACAAATGCCATAAAATAATGAAAATCGGCAACAATATTCATCCGTTATTGCTCATATATTATTGGATTTCTCTAGATATCACAATTAAGTAATGCACTTTACATAAATAAATTATAAAATTGTCAACTGAGCGTCTGTCTCTCAATAGTATAAAACAATGTCAAAAACATTCACTATTAAAATCTGATCACATGGTCCACTGTTGTGCTTAAAACGCAAACTATAGTTTTACCAAAATGTTTACCCATTTTCACATTAGACACAATCATCACCAATTCATTGTCAATGGAAATGACACATTTGTCTATATAAATTTTGTCTTCTAATAAAGTACATAGATTTAATAGAATACACTTCAATATATGCTAATACGGAAGGATTCCATATGTGATGAGCGATTGAACAACCACTATCGTTCAACAACGGTGATCTGAATCACGTTCACTAGTTCATTTTGAAGCGTGCTCGGAACGCGAACACAGGGTTCCTGGGTTAGTCGGCGTCGCCGTTGGTGACCGTGAGGGGCTCCTCCTCTTCGTTGTAGTCGAGGGAGAGGACGGACGCTCGCCGCCGCTTGCCGAGGGGCGTGTCGCTGCACTCGCTGCCGGAGTACGTGCGCTTGTCGGGCGGCGACGCGCGGGCGCCGTTCACCGTCGCGTGCGACGCTCGCAGCTCCTGCTGCAGGAACAACACCGTGCTTTGCATCCCCTCCACATCCTCGTCCAACTCTTGGAGGAACTCGTCCAACTCTGGAAACGTGTATAACATATTTATTTCAAGTTACATGAACGATATCGTCGGACAATAATAGAGTACTACATACGACCCTTTTGAGTAGACTTATTTGAAAGAACAGCTTAAGATATCAAATTTAAAAAATAACTGCAGTCATGCAATGATGAATATTGCTTGTCAGATTACAAAGATTGCAGTGTCTACTGTATGTAATAAATCACATTTTTTGTGTCATATCCTGAAATAGACATAAAATCGTAGCCTTTTTAGAATAACAGAGCAACATACTATAAAAACAGATCTGAATTATGAATACTGTTCAGCTTTCTATTTGTAAGATCTGATATATTTTTAATTTTCATCAATCTGAAAATCATTACAAAAAATGTAAAAGCAACAACAGAAATGGACCCATATAATATCAGGTCATATTAACGGCTAATCAATTATAACCTCATTACTTATGTCATACGTCAGGCATTTGCGATGTTAATGGTTGTTACAATTCTACTTTTGTTAGTGACTTCTATTTAGCTTTTGTTGAAAGTACTATTAACCTCTAAGATTGTTTCAAGAATGAAAGCTTAAGAAGTGTTACCTTCTTATATTAGTGCTTTACAAATCACTACCTAAGTAAACATATATGAAACATATGTGATATGTGATGCAATACACACAATATGGAGTACTGTGTGTCATTTGACACATAGTCTTAGAAATATGTCTCCGCTGATGGTCTGCTTGCTGCAGAAATTAACCAAAAGTTACCTAATTTATTAATAAAAATGTTTAAGATTATTAATACTAAAATTAATAGACAAACCTGATTGTGATTTTTTAACTTCCTCACTAAAATTTTTTTGTAAAGCTAAATCACCCTCTAATTTGGCTATTCGCCCACTTGATGTCATGCGGCCAAGATCTTCATTCTCCTGATGCAACAACCTGCATTTTGCCATAAGTTTTTTCCCTGTATTCGAGTCCGGCGTAAACTTCCATGCTGCTAGTTCATTCTGAGTTTCTTCAAGTCTCGCTTTAGTTGATGTCAATTCCTGTTTTAACCTTAGTATGAGTACATTGACTGCTGGGTCTAGGAGTGAGGGTCGTCCATTAAGACTCGCGTGTGAGGACTTCAATTCGCTTATTTGACTCTGGAAGAAATTATATTAAACATGTATGAAGTTGATATCAATTATTAGCATATATTAGTGGATCATATGTACATTACAAATTTAGGGATCCTGATTTGTATTATATTTATTTTAATTGAATTTACTATAGGATAAATGCTAAAAGTATATCATACATCTTCAGCTAGGGCAGTTGGAGATGCAAGTTAAATAACAAAAGCTAGAAAACTAGACACTATACACAAACCTTTCATTACATTCTAATTTTATTGGGGTTTGGTCATGTCCATTGTATCATTGAGTAAAATATAGAAGACTTCTCACCAGTAAGAAATGGTTTCACTGATTACGGAATTGGCCAGTATGTTGTTAAATAGTAGGAAACTATGATGATTCAACCTGTTCAAAAAATACCTCACTGTAAATGAGGTACTTTTTGAACAGGTTGAATCATCATATAGTAATTGGTCACTGCAACCCATGGACATAGAAAAGGGGTTGTATCTGAAGTTGGTCACCTCATATGTCATTGAAGCTGCTTTCACATCCTAATACCCTAAAAAACTGTTTCACACCAAAAATATTTGTGGCGGCGGTACCTCTACAAACATTCTTGAAGTATATACATCCTACTATAATTCACTTGTAGTCAGTAGTGAAAGATTTCAAAACGGAAGTTATATACTTACAACATAATCCTGTATTTCTTGTTCTTTTGCTGCCAACCTCCTAACCAAGACTTTCTCTCTATGTTGTGATTCGGCGTACTGCTGTTTTATTCTCTCTTCTATCTCTTTCGCCTTCTCCAAACTTCCTGCAGAAGCCAATATTATTGTGTAAGTATTAGTTAAAGGAGTAATTTAAACAAGAATCGTGCTTAATATATTTTTAAGTGAATTCAATTATAAAGAAATGATTTATTATCATTTCTTATTTCCAGACAAGTTTTTCGAGATGTTCTTCACTTATCTACTTTGCAAACAACAAAGTAGCTATTGAATCAATACAATGTCTCATATAAATAAGACAAATAAATAAATACTTGTCAATTCACACAAACATCAAAGCACAGATTATTGGTTTTTTTTTTTATCTTATATATATTATTTTCTCCCTCGAAGCATTTACATATTCTAGGTAACATTAACAGCAAACATTTTAACAATTCTGTACTATGATCAAATAACGCTTTAAAGGGAAATTACATTTGAAATACATAATATATGTTGCTTAGACTTTGTGCAGTTAAAAGATTAATCTATGGCTGATCGATATCTTTGCCATACTATAAAAAAAAAGACTTAAGCCAGTTTAATGACTAATCTTTTTCACATTATCTTAAATGTACCTTGTTCTTTTATGAAATTATGACTAAGATATGAATGACATTTTTTTATTTATCATGTGTCAAGTAAACTTCCTCCTTTGCTTAAAATTGACAATACTCAAGTAAGTTATTTAACAAAGTACATTGAATAAACATGTTACACATGCTATTTATTTATATTTTTCTATTTTAATTAAAAAGTAATTTTTTATTGAAATTTTCATCATATTTACTTTATTACTGTAGGTTAAATATATATTTATACATATTGCAACATATATTATTAAAATGTACGACCCTCCAAAAGCATGGCTTTTAATTCTAATTTCTGATTTTTCTTAATAGTTAACAATATGGACAATTATTGGGATCGACAACACCTTAACTAAAGCACGATGACAATTTTTCATTTTTTTAATAATTGAACTAGTTTTTATTCGCATGTATTGCATAATGCAATTATAAAAAACCAATTCTACTTTCATGGATTTTATTTTAAGTTCTTTTCTCATATAGTTTATTTATCTTCATGTTTATTCAACATCTAAATGATATAACTACATTTATGTTGATAATTTAATTACAATAGTGCAGTAACAGACTATAAATAGCATTATTAGATCTTTAGATATATATTTATATATGTTCTTTTATAAAGAGTGGCTTATCCTAGCTTTTTTTAACAGGCATAATAATACAACTAGAGCACATGTATGTTTAAAATTTATTTAGGAATATGCATGATTTGAAACAGATAGTCGCCTAAAATCCACTAATGGATGATATAAGAAAAAATAATAAAGTCCATGAAAATAGAATTATATAACACTTAAAACAATACAATTGCTTGAGGCAGTTATTCTTATGTTATTCTCACCAATTACACTATTGTATTATAATATTACAATCCATAATAGTTATGTTGTTAATTTTGTTAGTTTATTCCTATAATCTATATGAAGAAATGAGTATTAAAAGTTAGTTATTTTTAACTTGTTTCTAAGTGGAGAGAAATAAGAGTATGATACCACATCTTGTAAACAGTACATAATTCTTTATCTACACTAATATATTACAAGTAAGAATCACTGTCTGATTAACATGAATTTTTGTATGGGCATAACTTATTTACCTGGTCAACTTACAGGCTACTTATGATATATTTAAGGATAGCGAGTATTTTATGACCAATAGTGAAGAAGGAGCACTTCCTATAGATTTATAAATAAAATTACAGTGAATAGAAGGCGATATTTGCCCAATGTGGCAAGAAAAGGTAGCAAGTTCAAGAGTAGTTGTATGAAATAAAAGTTATTTGTGTGTAACTTATTTTTTATACAAAATAACACTGCTGATGTTGTGTATGGCCATTACTAAGGGTGGCAAAGACTAATTTTGCCCAGAGAGTCTTATTAGCTAGATCAGGACCAGTTAGACATTGATTAATGGGTCTCGATACGAGGTGGCTAAGATATGTGGATATTAGAAAGTACCGAGTAGGCTACCTCATGTTTATTTTGTAAGCACCACTCGCCTGGGCTGGAATATGTCACTATGAGCATTTAGACTTTGCACAAGGTAAAAGTGACGATAACATCATCTTGTATTGAATATTATGAGTATTCAATGCAAACAGATAAGCAGTAATAAGGGCCTAGACAAATTCCGGGATATTAAAATTGCTGGGGTTATGGATTTTATATAATTATAGAACATTTTCTTAATCCACTTACTTTGGTGGGGGGCAATCTTTTCACCAGTCGTCAGAAGGACGGTAATTTACCAACACCCATGAGCAGAACCTAAGTTGGGGTTCACTATAAAATAATTCACTCTAAAAGTCATGACATACATTTGAGAACCTCTGATGTATTCATTATAATTTCTATAGAGGAACATAATCAACTTAATGTCAGTTCCTACGACCCAATGATACTTTACTAACTAGATTATGTATCAGTATATCATAATATTGTGTATACAACAACAGTTAACAGTATTGAATTGCTCTGTTGGAGTTGTGGGAATGGATACTTTATATAGTGCATAAAAAGTGTTAAAAACACTTGTAATTTGACTGCAGTAGCTCCATATTGGGCTTTTAGCGGTATAAAGTTACTGTTAGCAGAGATTAATAAATCTTTTATTATTAGGGCACACCATGTTAGTCTTCAGGGCTATTTCTATATTCTATTTAATATTGGTTCAGTACCTGTAGATAACTACATAAATATTGTGAACTTCATGCTAATTCTATTTATTACATATGCAAATATATACTATCTATACTAATATTATAAAACAGTAGAGTTTGTTTGGTTGAATGCGCTAATCTCAGAAACTACTGGTTCGAATTGAAAAATTATTTTTGAGCTGATTGATAAATTTATCGAGGAAGACTTTAGGCTATAAAACATCATGCTATGTTTGTTTGTTTTTTAATAGATTGTTCTCTAATAAACGCGGGTGAAAGTGCGTGGCACAGCTAGTCCAATTTAATATATATATATGTAATCAGGATCTCAGAAATGGCTCCTACAAGTTTCATGAAAGTTGCAAATTTGGGATTTTTCATCTCAAGAAATCGATTTATCAAGAATCCAAGTCCGAGAAAAGCTTGGTTTCCAAGATATTGGCATTTGAAAAACCGCATTTTAAGAAACTATGTATCAATGTCATCTATAACACCATTACCGATGAGGGCATCTCGTCGGTTATAGTGTAAAAAAGTACAAAACCCTTTCTGCTCTATACTAGATGGAGTTTTGTTTGTTTAGATGTTGGATGGAAAACCAAACAGAGCTCAGTCAACCAAGCACTATATTGATAATTGGTTTGTTTCCAATCTCCAACTGCAGTTGTGCTACTGGAAGATTGTATATTTTTTAAACCTTATTTGATTTTTGCATATCCCAGTTTTAATACAATTGTATTTATTGTACTACTTTCAGTGAATCATGTTTATTTATGGAACTTGATAAGTAAAAAATATGTGAGTACATTAGCCCTGGCACACGATAGCTTTATTATCGCATCAATATATTTCTTTAAATTACCTATGTTTTTTTCTGTTTCTCATAGCCTCATTCATAGTTTGCTCAATATCAACAGTTTGTTCACTTAAATGTTTATAAGCTCAAATAAGGTATAATGTAAAGTAATTGTTAAATTATCAACTGAACAAAGTGAAAAGAAAGAGTAGGTTTTTGAATTTTAGTTTCCAAACTATAAAGCCTATGATCTATTTTATCAATGGAAACAATAACATTTAGTTCTTTCATACATAATGTATGTATGGCGGTGTGCCTTTGAGGTAGTAGTAATAAATTAATAAATGTTTCAAGTGAATTTATATAACCATCCAACCCTTAGGTGAATAAATATCACTCTGTTATTGAACAGTAGTGATAACCCATTGCTTTCAGTTAACCAATTCAAGAGATTTTAATTGAATATTTCATATTTTCAATCAAGCAAACCATGATGAAGACATAAATTACTCAGATCTGGAAAGTTTTACAGAAAGGGATGAAGTAGTAAATATTACAGGAATTAACACCCACACACAATAGGAAACAGAAGTACCAATAATCCCATAAGAATACAATAGTATTAACTGAGGCTTTTAGTATTTACATAATAAACATTTTTACCTTTTATCATAGATAAAATACAGATTTTAAGGTTACACCAATAGCTTTAAATAATGAACCTTATAACTACCTAAGTTCACTGACATATTTGTATTACAATACTTTAAAGCCAAGAATATCATATCATTATATAATAATATATATTTACTCCTGATAACATCGCTTAACTATGTATGTAAACTTAGCTTAGTAATAAGTATAGAGACAAATATATTTACTTTTTTCTGTTGACAACGACTTGAAGTATCTGCATTGTTACCCTCGGCACCCACTGATAATTTTAATGGAGCACTATACATCAACACGTCTCCAAGACAACTTGGATGATTCACTGGAGCATCGGGCACCGTGCTATATGTTGTAACACTTCCACTGAACACTCCACTGGCACTGCTCACACCGCTATACACCTCTCTTCTTTTTTCACCTTTAAGAACACCTAAATACACCCCGTACCACATACTTGTATGACTAAATTTCGTTATCACAACAACATTTCCATTTAACATTTTGTCATAACAGTATCACTAATTTTAGTTAAAGCATTGTCGATATAATATGTAACTAAGTAATGTTTGCACGGCAACAGCGCGGGTCATCAGACGCGGACCGAGACCACTACCAAGCCGATGTAACTTTGTGAAAATACCTTCCAACCGCTTGTTCAACGTTTCAAGGTGGTCAATGTACAAGTCCTGGTTTCTCCACGAGGCGCGAAGCGAGTCCGCGGTCGCAGAGTCGATCTGGTGCGAGGTCAACAACACGCGCGCCACGTTTGTGACGCCGCCGCCTGCGACGCCCTCACTCGCGCTCTCGCCCTGCCGCTCCGGCTCCTCGGACATTGCACTCTCACTAATACTATAGGCGCCCTTTTCGACTGCAACCAAATACATGTGCTAAATTTCGCAATTTAGAACGTTTCGGGGGCCGTTATCAAACCGTTTAACAGTGACGCATACAATAATGATAAAACCATAAGTACGCGATACTTACAGGTGCGATCACTTCGTTTAACTAATATGGATACAAAATGTTGTGATTTTGAACTACTTCACCACTTATTACTAGAGTTAATAACGTTTTTTATAAAATTCCAATATCTTTGATTCAACACGAGTACGCCATCTTATCACGTAGACGTACTCGGACTCGATTATTCGGTGTTGCCATCTTATTGCAAGTTTGTCAAAAGCATTATTATAATTCGATTAAAATAAATGTTAATCTCATTTAATATTTATTTTATTAGGTATAAAGTTATAAAATAAATAAATGTATTAATGTAACATCATTTCAATAACTATTATTATACAATGTAATGAATATCAATTATTATTTACAGATTACAAACAGTAGTGTTGCAAGATTTAAAAAGATTGTCAGCTGACAGAAAAATTGCCAAAACAAAAAATGAAATGGAGGCGTCAATTTTTAAAATATGCACTTTGTTCACTTTAGAAATTGAATGCTAGGATTAAAACTATAAATTTGAAACTTGAAACTACAAATAGTCTAATAAATGGCCATATTGCATTTAACCCTCCTTGGTAATTGACAATCGACAATATTCCGTTTTGTCAAGTGGAAGACTGTGGTTTCTGATTCGTCCCTATTCATATAGCTTAAGCGTTTGGCATTGACGTAGATTTTATAATCCTCAGGATGCCTCAGGATAAAAACCATAAATGTAAGCCGGCATTCTTAGGAATAAAGTATGTTTCGTTTATATACAAGACATACAAAACACATTAGACTTTAGGGATGTTCATGTAAAAATATATCGATATTTTTTCCGATATGCCGTAAGCAATTTGTTTGTTCTTAACTAATATTAAACAAGAAAGGGCTCGGTTAAAATGAGTTAAAAAAAAGTAGGTGAGGAATTTTCAGTGCGTATAAATAAAACCTTGTTTTAAAATGTGATGTTTTTTTACTTCCAATATAAATAAAAATAAAAATGTATTTCTTAGGAAAATCCTTAAAAACTAGTAATTGGGTCTTCCTTGTCAGTAGTCTTAGACACCTGTAATAGGAAATTTGTAAATTAAAACAACTAGCTGTGACACGCAGTTTCACCCGCGTTTATTAGAGAACAATCTATTAAAAATAAAAAAAAAACATAGCGTGATGTTATATAGCCTAAAGCCTTCTACGATAAGTTTACTATTCAACACAAAAAAAGTTTTCAATTCGAACCAGCAGTTTTATTGAGATTAGCGCGTTCAACCAAACAAACTCTACTTCTTTCTATATATAAATCCAACTGTAAATAAAGGCAATGGAATGTGCTTTTTATTTCTCACGATACTTGATATATCGTATGAAATATATCGATAGTATAGATCGATCGACACATGATTCGATAATATCGGTTTAATTGATATATCGCATGTATTAGATATATCGATATTTATAAAATATCGATATATATCGTACACTCCTACTTTAATTTATCCTTTGCGGTTTGGCGGAGATTTAGATTTAATAGACGAATTATTAGACGGCAAAACAGATGGTGAAATATGAGCCACTTCACCGGTCCTAATTTCTGTGAGCGGCATGTGATTTACTCAGGAGAAGAGGTCTTTCTCATAAATTACGAACTAAATAAATATTTTATTATAAATGTAGATTCTGGAGCTCATTTCATAGGAAACAAATAAGGTATCTATTAATAAAGGAACACAGACATGTATTAAATTTTATTTTTTTCCTAATATTATTATGTCCAAATCAAGTTGTTTAAAATTATATTGATAGCTTTTATTTTTTAAGGTTTCAATAAAGTAAGTTATTAATAAAATACTTTAAAGTAGTATATTGCAATTTAAAATAAGTTTTAATTATTTTGTTAAATGGGTTTAAAAAACTTGCACTTTAAAAAATATTCTAGTACAAATTGCAAGTTTTTTTTGGTTTGCTTCTTAATATTATATGCTCCTTAATATAATCCATCTCACAAGTTCCGTCCCAGATAAGATCAGAATCTTACCAGAGGCTTGCTATTCCCGAGGACTTAATTGGAATGCCTGGAATAAGTATGCCAGCAATGCGTAACACCGCTGTTAGGAAATAAGTGTTCACACTTGTTTCCAAATAGTGAGCACGATATTTATACAACAAAAAGGAAAACGCATTCGAATTCAAAGAGTTAGTTTGATGTATTATTTCCATGAAAAAATAATGAGTCGGTCCTATTGAATAAGTAATAGAGCTTATAAAAACCTGGTATAAGCGTAATGGAAAAAACCTAACAAGTGTAGGTACTTATCTGCTTATTACCCAATTGTTATTTTACCAACTTAAAGTACATAGTATTTTGTTACGTCATATTAAACTTGTCAAACTTTTTATTGGTTCGATATGCGTAAAGGTTACATGTTAAGACATTCGTTTAATTACGTAGACGATACTTATTATCTTATATACTTACCTATAGTTAGTTTTCTTTATGCCTGACTCATAAGAGTTTAAGAAAGAATTTACCTACTTAAATCTTTTGCTAAATCTTACTATCTAAGTATCTACTATTATAAATGTAAAAGTTCGGATGGATATTCGTTACTCCATCATATCAGAATAGCTAACCGAACGGCTAACGGATCTGTAATTCTGGGTGGAGTTTGGGAAATAGTTTATTTTTTGTCATAGTATATCGGCCCTTTTTATATATGTAACATTTTTCATTACGGAAAAATATTTAGTTCCCGAAAGATACGTGTAAGCCTTGACATCACAGCTGTTCTCAAATAATTTCGATTCATTTTTAAATTCTGAATTAGGGTGTGCTGTATGTGCTGTAACTAATATAATTATGAAGTTTACGAATTCTTGTGATCGGCCTGTGTATAAACTTTATAAAAAAATAGCAAATCATTTTCTGTTTAAAAGGTTCTTTGCAATAAAAATCAAGATAACTTTCAATGTTATTTATCTTAACATTTACTAATCGAATACAATTATTAACACTTAACCTAATTAATGTTTAACATTAATCAATTTAAAAATTATTTCTATACAATTATAGTAACTATGTATAATCTATTTCAATTTAAATAACTATATCACAATATGTACAACGGGACATGGATGCGAGGTCGAGGTACAAGGAGCGTACTGTCAATATGGTCTCCACACTTCTTGGCTGGCGCCGTACAAGCCGTGCTTAACGTCATCGCTGGCTTCGCAATTCTGTACAAGGCCACTGCCTTCCGCGGTACCTGGAAGCTCAGTCGTAATGGAAATACCGCCGTCGATGTCGCTTATTTTAATCTCGCTCGGAATATACTGGTCAAGGTTGTACTTATCGGCTGAACTGTGTAGGTGGACATGTATTTGGTTCTGATTTACGGTAGAATAGAGGTTGGGCAGGATCATTTGGGCGTTGGGGTTGATGTAGGGCGTGTGGGGTTGTATGCAGGCAGGATTGTTAATGTTGTTGTTGTATTGGTAGTTGTAGTTATTGGCGGGCCAGTTGTAGTAGTTAGGGTCGTATCGCTGCGCTGGCATGGCGGTAGTGTTGAGGTCGGTGAGGCCTGCGCTCGCTCCACTGGGACTGCCTTTCACGAAGCCGGTGGTCCCGGGCTGGAAGGTGCTGTAGTCCGTGTGTCCCAACTGGATTTCAGGGAGGACTGCAACGTAATACATAGTCAAGTTAGCTATAATAATAAATTTATCACTAAATATATTTTTGGAAATAAATATGCAATTACAACGATTACTATTTGATTCTTTTGTTCGGATCTTAGTTTGAAATTCCAATACGATGTCAACGTTTCTAAAAAACCAATTCTAAAAACCGGCTGTCTTGCGTGTAACGCGACCATGCTCTTCCTTATAAGTGACAATGCATCTATGATAGGCTTCAGGTTGAAGCCCTGTTATATATGGACTTGGTTATCGACGTCCATGGGCTGCAGTGACCTTTTACCATAGGATGGACTCCATGCTCGTTTGCAACTATTTATATATAAAAACTATTAGTTCGTCGTACGGTTTCGTTAAACTTCTCCAATTAAGGAGGTACCTGTGGCCAGACGGGTATGGTTTCTTATGTAATTATTTATTATAAAAAAGAATCATGTTAATATTCCACTAATATATTTTCTTAACAAAAAACTTGATTTAACTGGAATCAATGGTTGTTTAAAATAGATACAAGTATAAAGCTATGACGTCTTTCATTAAAAACCCACTTTATTTTCTGTCACGAAATTCCAAGTAGTTTGCATGAATAAAAATAATTATTTACAAAGGTATTAGTACCTGGAGGTATGTGAATGGATTCTGGCTTATAGTAGGGCGGCTGTAAGGGCGGGTAGGAGTACACGGGCGCCGTGGAAGGGTACCCCGTGTTCCATTCACTGGCTCCTAGGATATTGCCGCTGTTTTCTGAAAATAAGAAAGGATTTATTGTATTAATTGTTTTTGTACAGTCTACGTGAATTCAGAAAAGGAGACCTATGGTATGTGTATGTGCACCAATACACGGATTTTACATCAAAATCTACACTAGTAGGATTGGAGAGGTATAAGAGTTTAAGACTTTTTCTGCTCTAGAATATGCTAGTAAGGCTCAAAGTGCTTATGTAATATTTATCTGCTTTCTCAAATTATGTACAAAATACACTTCGCTCGTTTGATACAACTGCGACGTAAATGTATTAGTAATACAATAACATTTGGTTCACCAAATAAACAACTTCATCAGAGTCGCCTAAAATACTAGATACCTACTTCGGTACTAATTCATAAATATAACAGAAACTGTTTTTTTATTATTTGCTATGTGAAAAGTACACACACACTATGGCGTAATTAACATTTTGCATTTGGTAAATATTTACAATATATAAATGGTTACAATGCTTAAATATTTCTACAATTGCTACAGATTATCCTCAGGAAATCTCATTCCTTCCTCATTTTGAAAAGAAAACATACGATCGTACTGTAACTTTAATTGTAATTGAAATATTTTCCGTATAAATAGGTGTAATATCTTCCTTATTATACGTTTGTCTGATTGCATCTATTTAACATATATCGCACCTTTGTATAAGGGTGTCCCCCTTAAGCTTGATCTAGAGCCTATATACTTAATGCGACCAGATGTCCCGTTTTAAATAGGACGGTTACGTGTCTCGGTTTCCCGAAAGACAACCTCGAGGCGCAAAAATGTTCCGCTTTTCGAAATGGCGCCATCTTTTCAGCCGAACCGCGTAATTATTTTGCATACTACCTACTTAATTTGTTATTATTGACTTTTTTTAAAAATAAAGAGCGCTGATTAACCTTTTTTTTAAATAAAGAGCAATTAATAAAAGTAGGTGTGTACTATAAATGTGGTTTTTTCTTATGCCATCGTGTTTTTCTGATGATGTAGGTACTTATGGCCACACGTCCGATGATGCATGTCATATCGACATTGAGCAATACTAGCAGCGAAAGTGTCTATACATACCCTAAAACAGTAGATAAATAAAGATCTCTATCCATCAAGATCCATCTAATTAAGGAAAAATACCGATGTCCCGTTTTGAGCCTAAAAAAGAGTGGTCACGTTATATATACTTAATTAGTTGGTATACTAAACTTGATTCATACAGTAACAACGCCATTATGATAATTCCATTTTAATTATTATTTTCTAAGAAAAGTTTACTAAGAATCAAATATTAATTTAAGTAAAAGGTTTTTATTTAAATTCTCATCCTTAAAATTGTTATGATAAAAATCAGACAGTGCTTTCTTTACTATTCCATACGTGTAAAAGTAATACATTACTAAACATTATCATTGTCGGTCGATCACATCAATCACCCATTGTCAATGACAAGTATTATGCTATACACCTTATTAAAGAGAACCACCGCGAGCATGGAAGCGATTAGCGAATGTGGAAATAGTATGCTTTGAAATAGATTTTCACCAAGAGTATGATGTAAATGAAATAAGGGTTGAGTTTTGCTGTGTATTTATGAATGAACTGTCATTAAATTTAAGCCAGCTGGTCTTAAATTAATTACTAACTTCTACGTACGCCATTTTACGGCTCAAGAAAATAAATAGGCCTGCGAGATTTCATTGCAAGTCTTAAAATACTTATAATCATAAATTTAAGAAAAATAAGTCTATTATGATGATGACAATAATGTTGCTTTATATCTGCAGACCCTAGATACCAGACATAATATTTTTTATGTACAACACTATTAACAACGTCGATAGGCATGGCTCGTGTCTGCGCCGTGTTACGTAATATATAAATAAGTTAATAAATATTACACAGGAAAATATTACTTTGTCTACCACAGCACGTGTCTAGCAATGTTTTTAAATATGATCTTATTTCTGTGTACGTGTAATAAACGTACGCTTAGTTCAACTCGTCAACGGTGGAACAAGTGACAGTAGTGTAATTATAATGGAGGTCACACGTACGGAACTCGAGCTACGGAAGGTGGGATTGCCTGGTGATTCACACATCGTACAAGTGTCACTACGAAAGTGGGGTCACGCTGAGTGCCAAAATTATGAATACAATCCGTGTTTCGACACTCTGAGTAACAAAATTAATATTAATAGCTATAAAATTGGTTAAAAACGTTCGTTGCGGATCTGGGTCTTTTACGTTTGTTATTATGGGAATAGGAGGTGTCGTAAAGTTATTTTTGTGTTAAGAGCGTTATAGTATGTTATATATATATTGTATAGACTAAGAGTTTACTCAAATCTTACGGCAATTTACTAACCTCTCCAAGCAGAGTAAGTGAGAATTGTTTGGATATTTTGGTTTATTTCTTTACGCAGAAAAAAAAGTTCATTGAATATACTGACGTACGTACGTTTCTACGGTAGGTATACATTAGTAAAAAAAATACTGAATGATTTTAAAGGCATATTTTGAAAGAATTTAACGATTTTCAAATTATTCCATCGTATGATTATGTCATATTAAAAATATTATATATTATATTGTCTCATCGTAAAAATAAACTTGTGTAAAATCCGTTTGAAATTTGGTGAAATTTTACGCATCAATGCCTTCCAATTTTTCACTGCAGATGCAAACTGTTATGATTTTCGAAAATGGTCATTGGTCTGTGATTGCGACGAGATTGGTCTTATGTTAAATCTGATTTTCCCGTATTTAACCACAGTACCAAGCATTATGGTTACTCGTGGTAATGTGGGTATTTGCTATTTGGTTTTGTTGTTTTTATCCTCAATATTAGAACTATTACATTTTTAAAGCTTTCATACAAAATAATTTACATACTATACTACATAGATGGCGCTGTACCACTTTCTAAATCACGTTAACGATTTTACTTTATAGCTTAAAAGTATACGAAATAAGATGTTCGAATATAAGTTTTTTAATATTTATTAGTATTAAGTTTCATTTCTGCCGTGTGTGAATTGCACATACACATTTTTTTAGATTTCGTTGTGAAATAATTGTGAGTAATATTAACATTAACACATTTATTTTAATTAATGAATTATAAAGAGGATACAATACGGACACAAAAATTATAACATTAAAAATGTACTAATTAACGGTAATGATAGCGCGGTTGATTGCATAATTAATAGCATGTTTGTATTAATCCATCAAAACACTTTTCACAAAACAATTTCAATCAGAACAAAGCTTTCAATTTGTTTGTTTGCATTAAAAGTTTACCTATAAAATGTAGTGGGTAATGTAATGTGTATCCTATGTAACACTGGGTTTATATGGTATTGTAGGTACCTACTGAATGTTTATGTGTCGACAACCCTCGTCATGTACCTACACAGTAGCGTATACTTCGTGCATAGAACCATTACATACATTCTTAGCAGTACATCACCTCTAACCTGCATAAAACGTATGCCTAAACATTTTTTTTAGAATAGACAATAAAGTTGTGAGACAAATCTGCTAGTTTTGTCAATAAACTCAATATATAAATAAACGTAATGTTTAGTTGATTAGAAAAAAATACAATGCAAAAAATACAAGATTTAAATACAAAAAATACAAGATTCATTTACGCAAAAACTAGCCAAGTGACACTTTGAGCTTGAATTATATTCTTAATTTAATAGATGTTTTATGTACCTAAATAAAAAATAAAGTGTCTGTTAAAATTTAAGAAACTTTTTATTATTAAGTGCAAAACATTGTTGTCGTAGCAATACAAGAAATTGTATTCTAAATTTATTTTAAGGCTTTGTGTTCTTTTACCTTAAAAAATTCAAAATTAATATACAGATCTTGGAGCCTTTTTTTTCTCTTATCTATTTTATGGACTAAGAAGGCAAAATAAACTTGGCCGTTTTTTACATTTATGTTTTTGATGGGATACTTTAATAACCGATCAACTGATTGATTACTATCGGATGAAGAATCATAATTCTTCATCCGATAGTAATCAAATCAATCAATTTTGCTCCGTGAACATCCTATTGTTTAAACTTTTTAAATAAAATGCGTTTTAAAATGTGCCGTGTATTAAATATATGCCGTGTGAACTCAGTCTAACGTGATTTGTTTACGTATTGCAACCGTGCACCGTTGACTCAGAGTTGATAAAGCAAATCATTATGCTAATTCATTTACTTGTAAGCTGTCAGCTTTGTATGTATATTTGGGGACCACGCGAGGTGTGACACGTATACACACCCTTTGACGTATGTTTTATTATGGATAAATTGCTTTAGCGGGAAGACAATGGAGTTCCTCTTATTTTATGACTACAAAGAGTTGCAATTATAAATTATTCAAAGCAGTAGGTACTAGTATGTACGTACCTAATACTATTTCTAGTAACTTAATGTTTATTGCAATTAATAATATAGGTTATACAGTACTTTATGTCTATTTTTAAACTAAGTAGGACCATTGTATTAGTTCACTAAAAATTAAAGTTGGTTCCAAAGTACAATAAGGCTGATGATAATTAAAATAATAAAGATTTAAAAAAGAAATAAGGATTTTTTATTAGTACTTCGATAAAAAAAGGAGATCAGTCGCGAAAATATAGGTACTTTTAAATCGTGTGTAGGGTACGTACGATTTAACAAATATTTTCGTTCCTAAAATTTCATCTAAATTGTAAGAATTTTTTCCTTTAAAGTGGAAATAACTTCTATTATTGTTTAATTTACCATTTGCTTCAATCAAAGATTTCTTATTTATAGAACAATATCGTTTGAAATCACGTCATTACTATATGAAATGACGTAAATGTAAAAAAGATCCACCTAGTTCTACGGAGAGTACCTACCTACTAAGAGTATTTTTATATGAAGCTATTTATGTCACAGAATTGAATAACGGGTCACGTTATGGTGTAATAGATTAATCGGATAGAAAACAAGAGTTGTGGAAAAACCCAATGAGTTAGCTGCATTTTGTAAGAAGGTCTCGTCAATTCATTTGCTATCAAGGCTTAAATATTAGCAAAATTCTATCAAAACATCTTGATTATGTAAAATAAGCATTTTTAATTTATAATTTATATTATTATATTATTACCAACTTCTTTTAAATTTGATTGTATGTTATAAGGATGAGATATAGACAATTATAAGTATGTAAGTTAAGTAAGTAAGTCATATTGCTTCGTACAATTAATTTACTATGTAATATTATAATTACTTAAAAAATATATTATAACGTACTCATTGAAAGCTCTCGCTTCTTATTGCTGGGGAGTAAGACACATAAGAACAAACCTGTACCTTTTAATGAATATTAATTGCAAGGGAAATACTGTACATGGTTAGACTGGTCATTTACGCAAAGCTAAAGGACTTTCCACGGAATGACGTATGTATATTCTTTATTTTATTTTACTATCAACAACATCTACTTCCTATGGAAAAATATAAAACTCATTTCTGCCTATTGATAATCGATTTTATTAATATGACTTAGTTTTATTTTAATTTTGTAAAAGCTTTTATGTATTTTTTTTATACAGATAGTGTATAGTTAAGAAGTGTACTGTGATTTGGTTAAAACGGTATAAAATCGATGGAAGTTACTCTACGGAGTAATTCGAAGAATCATTAATATGCATAATATATTATTTACCAACGGTAACCCCATTTGACGTGAATCATGTTTTATTGAATCATTAAACGTTTGGACGTTTGTAAACCCAAAGAAACAGACAAACACAATGACAAACATATTGAATGTCAATATTTATTACAATAAATAATACCACTACTAACCCCTGAAAAGAGTTGTAGTTTTTAACCGACTTCTTGGAACCCACATTGTTACTTTGTTAAAAATATTAAAATAAAAAAATAGACTGAATGAAAACGTTGTTTTTATTTCTATAATAATATTTTGAATACAACGCTTTTTATGACAAAATAATAACACTATTACATTACATTATCCTTTTTATATATTTCATATAGGAATGGTCTATTTAATAGGTTGTCATCGTTATATATCGTCTTCTCACCCTATTAACAACCTACCCCCCACTATATTTTTAGGGTTCCGTAGCCAAATGGCAAAAATAGGAACCCTTATAGGTTCGTCATGTTTGTCTGTCCGTCTGTCCGTCTATCTGTCTGTCCGTCTGTCCGTATGTCACAGCCACTTTATTCGGAAACCAATAAGACTATAGAGTTAAAACTTGGTAGGTAAGAGTATTCTTACATTTAAACAAAAATTGGTTCGAACAAGATACAGTTGACAGTTTTTGAGATATAGCACTTTTTAAAACCGCGTACAAACCGCATACTTACAAAGTTATGTTTAACTTTGTAATTCATATAAACACTATAAAAAACAAACTTATGTTGGTAGTTGGAAAATTGTTCGACTTTATTTATTATTTTTACAACACAGCTATATTTTCTCTTTAAGATTTGGGAATGATAATGCTACGGAACCCTTCTCCTGCGACCCCGACTCGCACTTGGCCAGTTTTTTAATTATATAGCTATGTCACTCTGCAAACTGAAACGATTATTATGACATACATATGTCATAATCCGTTAAGTCATTTGTTGGACATACATAAACATGTATACATACACTCGAAAAACATTACGTTTGTCAGGTAAAAAGGACGATAAATAGCAGATATACATGTTTTGACAAAATTTTTATCATGGTTAATGGTTTTTTTTTCGGATATTTTTCATCCCTACAATCAGGTAACATTTACGGTTAAAGCCATGGAATCTTTTTTTTTCTATAAAACAACATTTGAGAAAACCGTAAGCTGATTGACATTCCCCAGTGTGTTTAATTACTTGTACTAATAATTCAATTATTTACTGTGTAATATGCATTTACGAGTGGCGCGGTCGGTTTGTGACGTAAATGAACCACTGGTATTTCCCGAGTTTTTAATGAATCGTCATACTAGTTACATATTGTTCGACAGAATTATGACGAACGATCATTTCAAGTCCTTTTATTTGAATGATTAGTTAATGGAAAATCCTGAATTTGGAATTTTATATTTTCCATAGCGATTCCACGAAAAAGATTTTTATGATTTATATTAACATCAATTCCAAGGTCACTTACCGAATAAAATAGTAGTAGTAAATAATAAAGTAGATATTTATGATAATATTTAATATAATATACCATGAATATTTATTGTGTTTAAAATTGCCGACGTCATATATAAAACAATGCGTCATAAGGTTAACATCCACATCTTTCATCATTACTCTATCTTCTAATATCTTATATAATATACCATAAATATTTATTGTGTTTGTAACTATCGATGATATATATAAAAAAACAATGCGTCTTAACATCTACACTCCAAACTAATTTTTAATGCGATAGTGACTCTGTCGTCTACGTTTTCACGGCGAAATTGCTGAGTCGATTGTGATGAAAATTTGTACGGCGACAATTTCAAGCCTGGGGGTGAACATAGAATAGTTTTTTTCTCAAAGTTTTTTTATATTAGTGTAATTGTATTTTTTATAATAAAGTCGTAAAATAATGTCTAATCTGTATTTAACACTCAGGTGGTCTGCATGCTCATTTGGTACTTCTATTTGGTAAAGAAAGAAACTATCATATTAGTAAAACAAATTCTTACAATTTCTATACACTAGTTGCCGTCGCGTCGAATCACGTAAGTTGTACTTCTTAATATTCCAGCTTTTGTGAAATAAGCAGACAAAGTCGCGGGTTTTTACTAGTTTTGTGTACAGATTACAGTGAACATATTTATCGACTGTAAACCATTTGGTAATTGATTGTTTGGGTTTATAAAAAAATAAATATGAACTGACTTTTCATTTAGAAATAAGTAGACTTAATTTCAATTAACTCATTCAATTTTAACTATTCCTTATATAAGTATGCAAGTAGTAGTTCTTGTTCTCGGCATTTGTTTATTTTGCACTACATTTATTGAATACTCGTGTATTTAGAGAAGGCGGTTCTTTAGGTTAACGGCCTTGATGTTAAAAATACCTATTTATAGATTTATTGAGAATTTTATCAAGAGGCTTATAACAGGATTTCGTAGTACCTACTATAAAAATTAATGCGTAATATTGTTAATATTATGATTTATGAATTTAAAGCAAAGCAAATAGGATGTTTATAAATCCGTCTATATTTGTATTTTCTGCCGTGTGATCGTGCTAATCGTTCATTGACCCCAGAAATAAATTAAATGTGTGTTTAATTTGATCTTGAATATATATTACGAATATATATTAGGTATGCCGCGCTTTTTCATTCCCATTTATATAATTATAGCAATATTAGCATAGTAAAATTTCTATTCATCTATTATTTTTGCTTCATTTCTACTCTCCCTATCTTAATTCCAATAACTATTTTAGTTACCATTTACCAGTGGCGTAGCGGGCCTTGGCAGGGCCCCGTATAAAAAATTGTGTGGGGGCC
Organism: Cecropterus toxeus; assembly: GCA_018249875.1. Lineage (NCBI taxonomy): Eukaryota > Metazoa > Arthropoda > Insecta > Lepidoptera > Hesperiidae > Cecropterus > Cecropterus toxeus. The sequence continues at coordinate 39,971 of DWNE01000050.1, forward strand.
CTTAGGAAGGGTAAAGATTTCTCACAAAAGAAAAAATATGTTTGTATAAAATTAAAAGAAATGTGTATTAATTATAAGTATCTATCAAAATTTAGGAAGGCTATAGGTATAGGCTATAGATAGGCTTTTTCACTGTGTGTCCGGCCAAATAAAATCCTTGTCTGGATTTCATAACTTAGTGCGTCTGCCTCATTTAACCAAATGTCTGGCCAATATGGCTAGTCGGTCCAGCTCCTAGGATGACCTGGCTAGCCTCGCCCGGGACACGTTGTGAGTGTCAGCCGTTTGCTCCTATTTTATGCAGCGGCGCTGGTACAAAATAGTGATGTTATATAAAATCCTTCCTCAATAAATTGACTATTAAGCACAAAAATATTTTTTTCATTTCGAACCAGTAGTTTGTGAGATTAGCGCGTTCAACTCTTCAGCTTTTTATATAATATTGTTATATAATATAATTCTTATATTATATATTTTATATAATAAATATTAAATGAGTATGGACTTGGAGTCTACAATACAAGCACTTTAAAGCACTTCCTACACTCATTGTCCCACATTAGGATTTCCTCCTGTGTCGTGGGTATCATGGACACACTAAGACGAATACATAATCACCCAGACCCAGAACATAATCTAAACTCATCATTCTGATAGCTGTCTGGCCGGGGATCGAACCCGAAACCCACTGCATGTCAGATAATAGACGTGAAAAGGTGGACAGAACATATGTACTTTTGGAAAAAAAACCATTGAAAGTGCGTAAGGAAAGTAAACAAATCGCATCAACAACACCACTCTACATTATTAAAATAAGCACCGCCTCGCTTTCTAGTGCAGGCATCCGTAATTTACAGTACGTAACAATGTCATTAGCGCTAGGTACGAGTATATTAGATTAGACCACAGTCGAAATATCGTATTAACTGGTGCCCTCACCACTATGAAAAGTATCCAATAATGATTTTCACTAGCGTCGATTGCACACCAGAGCCCCGCGAATCCGAACGAATCCACTTCATTTTGCGGTTCGACCGCTCACTGTTCCTAATTTTGTGCGCTCGTACATGAAATTAAAATCGGGTTAATGTATAAATGAGATATGCACTTAATAAATATTTAATTAGGTGTCTAAATAAAAGCGCTCAGTGCGTTCGGGGTTGCGGTTCCCATACAATGTTGTTATGTAAAATAATGCATATCGCGATAAATGAAAAACCGCAGCTTTTTGACGAGTATTTTATTAGCCTAATATCATTTAGCGTCAACAGTAAAATTTTTGGTTAAAACAATATTAAATATTAACTTGCTCGTACATTGTATGCTTATTGTTTTATATTAAATGCTTTGTATTTAAAATTGCATATTTATTTACGAAGGTTCTGAATTATTTGCCGTCAAATAGGTAATAATATCAACTGTCATCTTTTCAAGTTGTTCAAACTGTTAGAAGTTTCTGTGTATTCGTCTTGTCTTCGGGCAGTTTTCATTGAATAAACCTATTATTATAACCTTACAATGTTATCTTTTGTGGCCTTTAATATTATAGCCGTTAACACCTATTATACTGATATCTCAAGACATAACATCGATCTATTATTTTTGGACACACAATTATTTGTTTATTTATTTATTTAAGGATCGCCAACGGAAAGTACACAGCACTCTTAAAATTATACAGCAAAGAAAAAGAAAAACGTGGCGCCTTTCCAATTATTGGCAACCACAACTTACACCAAATTAGTCAAGACATTTGTGTAAAAAGTTTCGAATGCGATTCAGATACAAACATTTATCTACATAATTTATCTACAATACATTTAGACCGCCATAATATTCGAACACTATCCACGAAACTAGAACTTTCAATATATAATATGATAATAAAAACGTTTTCATAATACGTTAACCGCCCATCGCGTTTGCTTACATAGTTATGAAAGTAGCTAGCTGGCAAACAGTCATAGACAGCGACGGGAGCCTAGGTCTGCTGGTGACGTGGGATAATTACCGCCCGACCCCCCCTCCCCCGGTAGGTAATGTCACATTAACACCCACCCGCGTGAACTGTCAAAACATCGCACCGGTACTATTTAACGAAATTGCAGAATGAAAACAACGGAGCTTGAACGAAAGCCATAGCAACAATACAAATTTGATTCGAGCAATCGTGTCCCATTATGTGGGACTGCGTGAATTTAGTTGAATTCGTAATTCGTTATGCGTGTTCCAACTTGTAAATGAGCCGATTTATGCTTATTAGCTTCATAATAGTTCGGATAAATGATTATAGTGAAAGATGGAAAAGTTGACAACCAAGTAGAAACAAGGATTACCAATCTGGTTATTAGTAATTTTATACGATTTTTAACCGACTGCGTCAGAAGGAGGGTAATGTTTATCGAGCCTATGTGTGTACGTTTGTTTGTATATATGTCCATTTCTGTGGCACGCGCTACTGCGCAAATGGTTTGATGGATTGTGACGTATGACATATCATTAGAATATCGTCTCAGTTTGCAGAGTGACACAGGCTTTGTAATTTTTCAAAATGGCGCCTGGAAATATGGGAAAAAGTGAGGAGAAGTAACGATTACTTACAATCGTGACAATGTGTGTATTAAATTAAAGCTAGGAAATACACAATTATAAAAATAAATAATTATGTTCTAATATTATTTGACTATTTTGACGAAAACTCATATAAAGCGTTAAGCAGTTAGGGTTTTTGTTTCAAAATTTTTAACAATATTACTAGTTTGGATAAAACTGTATATTTAACTTAAAATCGGTAATTTCAATTGTTCGGTTATACATGCAAAGCAGCTACACGTACAGGTAAGAGATCCTTTTTCGTATAAGCACAATAGCTCGTCAAGCGGGCGTGTCGCAAACACGCGGCCAAGTCAATCGCGATCAAGTGCGTTGATTAGCGCGCGGTAATTAGCCTCCTTTGATCACGCTTGGTCTTGTTACACAAATTTCACGCAAAGCTCGTGGTGTACCTGTACCTACCTGTTATGTGCTTGGTTTGTTTAGCCCTCGTGTATCCTACGTGCTCACGTATGTATGTCTACATATATTCACTGTCAGATATGGTGCTTTTTAAGAGTTATATAGTAACTTTCCACATTCCTGTGTGTAAGACGAATATTCTGAAACACTCTCCTCTACCAAGAATCAGCGCCGAGTACAACCGACTTTGCAATATGGATAAGGAACTCGACATATTTTTTGATACACAATCTTTTTTAAAAAATAAAATTTTAGCACATAAGTAAGTAAGTAATATATTAAATACTGTTTTTATAATTTGGTTTTAAGCATAAATGTTGTTCATGCCTATAATTGGCACTCATACTACCTTGTGTTTGTAAATGATTCGT
>DWNE01000051.1:0-43339 GCA_018249875.1 Cecropterus toxeus
CCTATTATTCCAACATTTGCTTGGCAATTTTAAGTGATCGACATTTTAAAGTTTTGACATAGTATTTTGTTATTTTTATAGATATCATTAAACAAATTCTCCAATAACTTTAAACTTTCGTCAAATGTCAATTAAATAACAGCTATTATAGTAACCGTAATGAAACCTACACCCCTAGACGGTTTAATATGATTATTCAATATCATGTAAATGATACGTTCTTATTTTGAGAGAACAGATATTATATATCTGTGTGTGTTTATTATAAAATGTGTTTATTTCATTTCGTATATGATTTTATCTCTGAGGTAAACCCATATTCTAAAGCGAATGTATTCTATACTATTCTAAAACCATTCAATAAAAAATAGACAGATCTCTGTAAACAGTAATATAATTTAGTGATACAAAATTTCGACAATACAATTGCATCCCTAAACAATTCGGTCATTTCTGTTTTCTTAAAAATTAAAATTCAAACGAGCACGCTCTAATGATTATTAAGTTAATGATTATTGTTATTATTATATTATTTTGAATAAATTTATAATAATAATTTTAAACTTCAGATCTACCAACTATAATTTTATCACGATCGTTCTATTTCCACTGAATTCGTAGTGCGGCATCGTTATTGATGAGGAAGTTTTTCTCTGTCCGCGGGGCTAATTGCGCTATTTTTCATTTGCCCCGCCCGCCCCGCCGTGAACCAAATAGGTTGCCGGAAGTTGTACTTAGCTGTTAACTTAGTTAATGTACCAGGGCATAGTACTTATGAATCATAATATGACAAGTTTTAATAACTGAAATATCCAGGTACATTTACTGTTAAATTAAGGAAATAAACAAGTAACTTCTTTGCACTTTTTGTATAACAAATCAATGTATATACTTTATTTCAACGAATACTTGAGTACTTCTCTATCACGATCGTTTAGTTACTGAATTCGTAGTGCGATATTGATGGGCGAGTTTTTCTCTGCCCGTGAGGCTAATTGCGCTATTTTTCATTTGCCCCGCCCGCCCCACCGTGACCCAACGTGACTGCCGGAAGTCGTAAGCCGATTAAAGCTGTTAACTTAGTGACTTAGAAATTGTATCTTGGAGTGTTATCTTTCTATTTATAGATTTTGATTTAAACTTGATATTAAATATATTCCTTTATAATATATAGGAAATCTAAAATTTTAAAATGCAATAATTAATTAGCCAATAATGGATTCTAATTTAGGTAAATTTGGTATACTTCCCTCATTTAAAAATTATGTTATATCTATACTTATCCAGGCAGCATTAAATTTCTCATGTTTATTTTTTATAATTAAAGCATAAAGAGACTTCTAATAAAATAAATGCTATTTTGAATTAAAATAACAAAAAAACTTTAAACCGAGACTATTCACTAACACTAAGTTATTTAAATAAATCATATAATTTTATAATTTCTAATAAGTTATTTAAAAAATATCAGTGAATTAATATTATAAAGTAGTAGAGTTTGTTTGGTTGAACGCGCTAATCTCAGGAAGTACTGGTTCGAATTGAAGAAATATTTTTGTGTTGAATAGTAAATTTATCGTGGAAGGCTTTAGGCTACAATTATATGTAACAACACGCTATGTTTGTTTGTTTTTAATAGATTGTTCTCTAATAAACGCGGGTGAAACTGCGTGGCACAGCTAGTATGACTAGTATTACTAGTACCACTAGTAGTATTACAAATTAAGTTTTTTGGCTATTAAAATTGAAGTTGATTTAACTTTTGTCATATTTTAACTTTAGATATAGGCATGTTCTATTTTTACGTCGAGTTTTTGTCGTTAGGTATAGGAATTTCGTGTCAATTAACGCAATGAACAGCGTGAGTGCACCCTCGTGGGGTGACTCGTAGCCAAAATCACGACACCCGCAAGCCTCCCCCAGTTGTACTTAGCTGCGCTATAGCTTCCGTCAATCGATGATCATTACTCATTGTCTGAGCGAGTACAATGGTGTAGTTACGAAATGTTTTGCTTTTAAATCTGTGCAATATTAGCAAGTAGTATATTGTTATGGTAATGCAGCGATGGCGCTATGGTTATGGTATGAACTATTACGCCGATGCTCGTTTTTTCAAATTCGAAGTTATGTGCGTATTAGAAATGAATTATCACAATATTTAAGGGTGAGGAAAGACGTTACTCGAAAATTAACATCCTTAAAACAAGGGATCCTTATAAAAACGAGCCTCGAAGATATATAAGGTCCTACTACCCTGCACTTTGCCGGTGTGGTCTTCTCTGGCCTAATATTTAATACTAAGAACGGACTCCGTCCTGCAGTGTGATAGAAATGGATTATATATTGATGATTATAATGATGATATTCTCGTAAAAAATGCTAAAAATAGGCCAGATTAACGTTAATTAACGTAAAAGTCTATTTGAACAGAAAAACAAACTGTTTTTGTTTTTTGATAAGATTGAAGTAGCAAACGAGCATGCAGTCCACCTGATGGTAAGTGAACACTGCCGCCTACAGAAATCAGTAAGCGACTTCATGTAGAACAGGGGTTCTATCTGAAGTCAATCACAGATGCGTTGATACTCCGGAGGACTAAGATAATCGCCTCATATAAATGCTTCACGCTTGAAATAGGTGTGCTGGTGGTGGAATCCTCCTGGTTGAACTACAGTGGTTCTACCACCTGGTGAACCTTGTACAATCATTTAAAAAAACATTTCGGATCTCTGTTAAAATTGAACAATATTCGAATATTTGAACATTCACACCGGTCTGTGGATTTCATACGCCACCGGAAACATTATCGTTCTGGGGCAGTCGTCTAATTAATTGGATAGGCATAAACCGCTTCATATTAAATGTGCTTTCGATTCTATATTGCTATCTGGTTTTACAATTTCTAGATCGCTTTGTCGCGTAACGGTATTGTGAATGTCTTTCTGCGCGTGACTGTACTTCGTTTAGGTTTTGTAAATTCTTTTGTGTCTTCGAGTATGTTCACTTTTATTGTTTAAATTTATTTATATATACATACTGAAAGATTTTCGAGTACCAAATATGAATGTTATGTTATGGAATTCATAAATGGCGTAAATACAGTCAAAATAAATTCGATTTATTAACATGAACCTAAGCTGTTGATCACATTATACTACGCTATACATTATTCGTGTCCTAGGTAAAACACATTAAAAACAAAATATATTTTTCTTTTAATCTGTAACAAATATTACAGCCAATAACTATTGAAATGAATTTTATTGAAAAGGGCCACATATCAAGTTCTTTATCTACGTTGAAGTAGGACCTCCCTCTTCTTAATTATATTGATATTTATATAAATAAAGCTATGTAAACACAACACGACACACAGACATATATCTCACACGTTTTCTACGCAAGTTACTACTTATTCCATATTAAGATATCTTCGGCAAACGTGTGGGAAATTCATTCAAATGAAGGAATGAATAATTTAGCTCTCTCAATGGCAAATTGATTAATTCAAACTTTTAATGACAAATGTATCGCGTGACGATCTACGATCGGTGTGGAACGAATTAATTACAACAAAAATAGTTTATTTATAACAGACACTTGTTTGTTCAACTCCGTAATCTAGTTAGAAGGGGACTTATATTTGAAATTTAAATTTTATATGCAACATTTAATTATTTTCCATTATATACGAATAAACAGTTATCTTTATGTTTGAATTTAGGATCATTAATTCAGTTTTAATCTTTATTGGAAACGCAAGAAAATATTCACGTTACCATTATTTATGTTTGCAGGTGTGAATTTCCTCTTTATTCTAAATATATCAAGAATTGTTTTGTTCATACTGTCAATTTTGACGATTCGCGCGGCGGAGACGTCACCATATCGGTCTGACACTCAATGAGTTCCGGGTTCGATCCCCGGCCAGACACACATCCAAATAATAAACTTAGATACTCATCTGGGTCTGGGTGTTTGTGTATTGGTATTTGTATGTCCATGGTACCCGAGACGCAGGAGAAAATCCTAGTGTGGAGCTAGAGAGTAGAAAATAAACTGTGCCTTTATTACGAGTTTATGATGTTTTCCCAAAACAATCATTATTCACGTTTTTGCCTATACATTGTGTTTTACATTGCATGTTCACGTTTCGTTTTCGGTCATATCATACAATGTACTGTGCAATAGTGGGCGAATACGTTTGTTTTAAGGAAACGTAAATATACGTAATATCCTTTGTAGGTTTCCATCCTAGGATGTTTTGAATTTTTTAATAATGACGAAATAGCAAACGAGCACTCAGTCTACCTCTTAGTAAGTGGCCACTGCCAACCATGGACATGTGTAATCAAACTTAGATAAGATCAGAGTCTTACCGTCAACCACAGATGCGTTGCTACCCATGAGGACTGAGTTCGAAAGCCGCAGATAAGTACGTAAATCGGAATAAATAGGTAAGGCGGTGTTGCTTCCGGAGTTGAACCACAAAGGGCTCTACCACCTAGTAAACTTGTAACTACGTTCTAAAGAATTAACTATTTTTTAACGAAACCAGTGAAAGGTCAAAAACAGATTTTATTTAAATATATTAATTTAAATCGTAGATAAAACATTTTTCCAAATATTTATTAACTGGCGCCAACTAGTGTACGCTTTATCATTTATTTACAGTTACTAAAAATAATTCTTTGAATCTCGTTTTATCTGGTTTTGTGATTTTACTTAATAGATACCTACTTAATAGAAACGTATGATTGTATAAAACGTAACGGCTTCGGGTAAGTCATTGGTTCCCAACCAATTGAACCACAGGGGGCCCACGAATAATGATATACGACCCGCGAAGTGTTCATTAAAAATATTTAAAACTGAGGTTACGTTACTATGTACTGAGCTTACGTCTATTGAAGAATTTTCATGTTGATGGTGATAAGTTTTGGAATCCACGATAAAATTTGAATGTGAAATATGTATGACAATATGTTCAAAGTTCATTCCGTCATTATTACAAATTTATGCTATTAATTTAATGGGATTTGGTTGCCTTATTAATTAATGTACTGGATACCATTTATATGCTACAAACCATGAGAAACAATTAAGGATCATAGAAAAGTATTTTTATAAGTACATTAAATTTAAATAATGACGAGAATTTTTTAATCATTTACTTTTAAAGCGTTTATTTTAAAAAGATATAATCCTAATTTATCAATTACACAGCCCCTATATATTTTAAAACGCCAAGTGTCGATAATAGCTCTTTATGATGACTACAGGACTGCAAAAAACTATATATAAAACCGTTAAAACAAAAATGCAGTTTATATAAAGTCCTATAACCTTTCCGTTTAGACATTACAAAACTCGATCATGAATATGTAAAATGTCTTTGACATTTAACATTCTTAATCAAAGATGGTAATATTACAAGTATCATTATCTTTGCCTTCACTGATGTCGACGTAAAAGCAAAATTAAAACCATTCTCACGTTACGAAAGTCGTAAAATAAATTTTAATGCATTCAAATGAAGATTGCACGCCGTTTTATAAGAAAACAAAGATTGTCTAATCACATCCACGACTAATAGTGGACGTCATTTGAATAATATCACAGCGTCAATTAAGGCCCCGCGCCCTGGTATTCAACCACTTAGTAAATAAAACAGCGGGCGAAAGCTCAGCCCATAACTCGCTAGATGTCGTGACGGACGCGCGTTTGAGCGAAGACAACGGTAGGTGCGGCACGAGGCCTATTGACCGCGGTTTACGCGTAAACACCACCGCGCACCTCCATCGCCGGCCAAAACCCACGATCCCGTACTATCGAACTGTACCACATCCATTCACCGCCCACATGAACAACTCCCGATATCAGAGCTTACGTCACCCGCAATGGTCAGCGTGCGCTAGCGATGGACAGTCGATGAGTTTCACGCTACCCGCTAACCTCTAGATGAGTGCGTACAAATCACGTTTCGCGCGAATCAATACTTAAGTTCAGGCGATCGTCCCCCTGTTTATTGCAGGGGGAAGTAGTTAGGGGGTGGGGGATATCGACCGCACCCACCTGACCGTCACTAATCAGGGCTCATCCCGCGGACACCTAGAATAATTGTACGCGCTTTATTGCGCGAATGTACCCGACCGTGCGGTACAGTTGTGTAAACAAACACAAATGACGGGTGAGTTAGGATGAGTCGGCTCGTTCGGTTCAACTGGCGATTTGTATATGAATTGGACGGATTATAGAGGTATAGTGATTGACCCTTTGATCGTATCTTTTTATGTACTGTAACGGTCAGTAGTTTGAAGTACTTTAATTCTTGAACTGGAAATATTCGCAATAATGTATTCTACCATAAGAAACTAAAAGACAACTTGTCTTCAACCTATCACTGTTCCGCAGCTGGGTACGAATCTTCCTTCATCGAAACGGGAATTTAGCCCATAGTCCACCACGCAAGCCAAGTACGGATTGATCGACTTCACACACCTTTGAGAACTTTAAAGCACTCGCATGCGTTTATCTCACAATTTTCCTTCGCTTTTAAAGTAAGAGATAATTCGTTATACACCAATAATAGATAATTCAAAGATCTAGAACTTAAACCCCAGTTTAAAACGCCAAAGCTCAAACCACTAGGCTGGTAGTAAAAACAGAATCAAATATTCTAATTGAAATAAAATAGATTTATATTTACATACAATCTAGGACTAAACTTAAGTAAATTACTGGAATTGGTTATCACTAGCGATATAAAAGCAATTTGAGAGATGATTATGTTGATTTACAGGGGTGCACGTACGAAACCAATTACGACCGTAATCTTGGTACCTTACATAATAACGGCGGGTACAACACAAAATTCACATAAATGGGCGGTTTAAGGTGAACTATTTTTACATGCAAGTAATTCCGGGGGCAATTTACTCGCGGAAGCAAATAGAAGTCATGTTACAGCAATCGGAGGCGCGTGTAACGTGGCGCGCGGCACGCGAACAAAAATACTCAGAATAAGGGTGCAATTTACGATCTATTATGCGTGTACTGTTCCGTAGGTTTTCTACGTTTTAATAGGCTTCCTATAAATTCTGAGCCTGCTAGAGGTCTGGATTCGAATTCTATGCATTTATCATCTTTAATGTTACCTTCACATTGAAAATGCTTTTGCCTTCTGTAATCCTTTACTTTTGTGTTTTGTTTAAAATTATGACGAAAGCAACCAAAAAAATCCTTATATCGCTCAAAATTGTTTCAAAAATACTATACATTTCTTGGCAGTTTGGTATACTAAGGCCTACTCCTTTTTCAGAAACACCATTAGAAGTGATGTAGTCAATATTGAAGCTAAGATCTTCTGCTACCCGAATATAATTAATAAATGTATTTATCTATCTCATTTATATAATAATAATAGCGTAAAATCAGGTTTCTTTCAGCACCTTTTATTTAAGTTAATTTCTTTAAATAATTGTGGGTTTTCTCATACGGAACCCTGACCTATCTACCCTATTGAAGTACGCACGCCACGGTTTGCATTATTGGCCCGTAAATTGTGTAATTACTGCGTGCCCGGCGATGCCTCGTTTGCAATTATGTGCCCACCGGAACTGAACTTCCGATAAATCTAATGCTCGATCTTATTAGCTGTAATGACGGCTTTCTTTGGTGTTGTGGAAACGATAAGGTAACCACGAAGATCCTTGAGAATCATGATCATTGATTTATAAGTATTCGGTTTAATTGGTAAATAAGCATTACAATTGTTAATTAGTAGGACGGAGTAAGGCGTCATGCCGGTGTGTATGCTCTGTGATTCAAGCTTGATCTTTGGCCAGATAGACAATTAAATTAACAAAAATATTACATCTCCTCCTATTTTGTTTATGTTCATGCTGTATTTAGTGTACTAAATTTTACTATCTGACTATACTTTAAGTATAAAAGTAGTGTCTTATTATTAAACAGCAAATTAGTTATGTTAAAAAAAGTAAAGTTAACAAAAACTATTTTATTTTAATAAGTTTAAGTTAACTTAAATTTAAAACTGAAGATCATTTTTAAGCCAGTAATCAATGTGTCAACTACATCACATAATAAAGTATGTATTTTATACAAACATACAATGTATTTTATTATTTATAGTCCGAATTTTTACTTCCTTTTTAATTGTAAATCTATACTTAGTACAGGACATACTTTATCGTTACAAAACTTGTCTATTACAGTAACACTACGCCATCCATACCCGTCAGCCGCCCGCCCTCACCCGCCGCCCACCGGCTATATTTGGGCGCTCACTCACGCACCGGAAGTCGCCGCACAGCCTTCCGCGGTTTATATTGGCCCCGGATGTACTACGTTTGGTTTTCTTTACGAGATTGAAATAATGTTCCTATAGTAAAATATATATACTCTACATATAAATATAATTGACTGAAAACTACCAAATGCTATGAATTTTATTAAACTAATGTATTTATGAATTAATTAAAAGAAACTATTTAAAAATGTTTCATGTCTCACAATTGTTACATTTTTCATATACGTATACAGTTTTTGCCCACGCATTATCATATACGTTTTTTATTACATACATTTTCATTATGAAAAAGGATACTTAATCGTTTTAAAAATAGACAAGATCATTAATGGCACACCGTCCTTAAGCGACACCCGCCCGCCTACATTTTATAATTAGATGGTCACTCACGTGCCTAAAATACTACCTTCAACAGTATACAAGTATATTGGCTATCAATAAACATTTTTACGATATATGTTACGTTATAATGCGATTGGTGTGCGGGAGATTGTTTTTATGATCTCAAATTGTGACCGAGGATAGACAAAGGGACGACTGCCGACTCGGTGCACCAATAACTAATAATAGAGTTAAAAACAGCTAATGAGTGCTGGATGCAGAGGACATAGCTCTGAATGATGCAAACTACGTCTTTATACTGCAATAGACCAAAATGTACAATAAGAATACACAAACACTTAGATTAAAAATCTATTCATTTTTGCATATTTGTCTGGCCGAGGTTCGAACCCGACACCCATTGAGTGTTCAGTATGTGGATCGCTCCGCCATTAGAGTCGTCATATTACACACGCGAAACCAACCGTGAAACAACTATTTCCAAATAATCGCGTATGTATGTATGTATATTAAAATGCACTAATGTTAACACTTGTTTAAGAGTTATCTCGAATTTGCAACAGGAAGTTTCATTTCTATAAAAACTGACAAATATTTAAACGATGAATGCTAAAAAGGAAAATATTTTTAACAAATAATCAAAATTAATTGTTTTGTTTACGCGGTCATCATCTCGCAAACTGTTCGAAAGAACGGCAAAACAATGCTATAAACAAAAATAAACAGAAAACATCGCTTCGTTACTGATATTTGTAGGATGTTCCAAGTTCAATTCCACTGGCAATTATAATCATGTGACGGTATATATTTTTTTCTTTTTATTGTACTAAGGTACAACTTACGTTCAAGATCTTTATGCTCACATAATATATGCTTTATTGATATCGCGAAATACCTATTCCTCATACTAAAATGGTAACAAATGTTTGAAGTTGACATTTCAAGATTAAACCATATAGAAATCTCCTATAGTGATAGGCTATACATATTACCACAACATATTAATACCTAGATAGATACCTATTGAAACTTTTTATTTCACAAGATGCTGTCTATGAACTTCTTCGCAAAGATTTCCTTTACAGCAAAAAGGAAACACCGAGTACCTACATACGGTTTGCGTTCAAAGAAAGGCCACAGGTAACCTTGCAAAATTTTAATGAGGGAATGAATAAGCTCGTCAGTTAAACATTCGTATGACTCACTTTATTGGCGAGGGAAAACTTTGAAAGTTCTGCTTGGACTGATTCACCGAAAATGTAGACATGCAGCATACGGTAGAAATTAAGAAGCCTTAAAACTATGGCTTCAAGATAAAATATGTAATTTCAAAAATATTTGAATAGCGCACCGTGCACTGTTGCGAGCCTCATACTAGGTAATGTAAGGCTAATTACTGAAACTAGCTTTTATTGCCATGTAAAATACAGTTTAGGTTGTGTTCCGAACTGGTGGTAGTGTAAAAGAAATTTTATAACTAACAATTTGTAAGTGCCCCTTAGGACATAATCACATTTATTAAATCGGTTAAGATTGTTTACTACGCCCAAGTTTAGTTTTTCGTATATGTCTGTGGCATTATGGATCTCAAACCGATTTGAATGCGGTCTTTCTTATTTGGAAAAGTGTCTAATTGAGAGTGTTCGTAGCCATGGTGAAACAAAATTTAATAAGCCGTTTAGAGGCTATCAGCTGTTATCCAAGAAAATCAAATCTCTTTATTTGTGAATATAAAGAGATTTTCGTCAATTCGGCATTTTTTCCTAAAAATATATTTATTGCGTTTTCCATTGATTACTAACTAAAATTAAATTGGGAATACTTATTAAATTTAATAATACTGAAATAGTGTGACAACTTTAACAAAGTATGAAAGTATGAAACTTTAACAAAGTACCAAGACTGTCTGCAAAGTACGTAACTCTTCGATGATAGGTACTTGTAGTAGGTACTAGTGCTCGTAGAAGAAGAATTAACTTAACAAAAACCTTAAGATCAAATCATATATTTTAGAAGTAGTATTTACTTAACGAAAACATTGAAATCAAATCACATATTAGTAATAACGTTATGAAATTGGATGGACCAATACTTACTTTTGTTTTTTGGTGTTACTTTTTTAAATTAAATTTTTCAATTAATTTGCAACAATTGTTTGCAATTGTTATTAAAAGGATTCTAGCACTACTATCCTATACTTAAGTCGCACTTTGCATTTTTACTTAGTTTCACTTACTATCCTATACTTTAGTTGACTTAAAAATGAGTTCCTAAAATACAAACATATTTATTTAAGCAAAATGTACTTTTGGTGTCCATATTACAACAGTATGATATGATATAATTCAGGTCTCCTTCTGTTATAAGGAGAGATCAATGCTCAGCAAAACGATATCAAAAGAGTTGCAGTAAATCATGATAAAAGTAATATGTACATAGTTGATTTTTTCAAACACTTTTATATACATACAAAAGTTAATAATATACCTACTATACTTTTCTATACAATACTTCTCGGCCATCGGATTTCAATAATATTTGCAGAGAGCAATCCCTTTTCCCTCCGCGCTCTGATATCGGATGTGGACATCAAACGATGTCCATTAGCCACAGCCCTTTTACTATACTTAATTACGAGTATATTTAACCTCGAATTTTGAATGTTAATAATTGTTTTCTATCTCCGTTCTATATCTACATAGAAAGTGATACAATTTGTTATTCGACCCATCTCGTACAATGCAATGAAGATCCAAGTGATTGAATTTATTCCAAGGACTTAGTGCTTTTAAAAAGTTATTAGCCTACTATTTATTATTTCTATATGTTACTATTGTTGGTTATTGTCTTTTGGATTGATTGCAGGGTCGAAGACCCGCGATTTGTTACATCTACGACTCAAGTCTTCCTGACGAATCTAATTTCGCTTGCGATGCATACCACAGAACATAAAAGAGTAAATACAAAATTCTAATATTTTTGCTTGATCCACTTATAAACAATGAATAACACAAGCTCGTACAACGTTTTTAAGATCGCTTTTTTATTTTTTTTTTTATATAACTATTTACAATTTACGATTACAAATATATATTTGTATCAAAAATACTAACGATATAGTACCGTACGTATACTGTTACAATATGGATTTGAAACACAAAGAGCTCCAGGTTCTTCCCCACCAAATAAGGTGACTAAACGATGAGATTAATATTCTGGGTCCAGGTGTTTCATATCCATCCGTCCATCCCATTATATCCTTTATGTGTGACATCGAGGAAAAGGGTACCCTAGAAAATTTAACTTTAAACACAGGATTGTGTGAGTCTGAGTGTAGCAAACGTTTATATATTATTCTTTCTACGTCATTCTCCGATCTATGGGTATGCGATTTACACTGGCAATATCTCTTCCCGGCCAGCGCGCATCAATAATATTTGCACTGGACCACCCCCTCCGAGGGGGACATCGGAGAGGCCGGTGGGGGCCGCGAACAGCAAAGTCGATTTATTTACTAAGAAAGGATTCGATACTGGACCTTACCGTAAGACGTAATATTGTGTAGTGATATCGTAAGAGGTACTCATAATTGGTAAAACTTTATGGGTTTCACAAGTTATTATGATTTTACGGTGTTAGTTGTGAAAATTCAGGTTCTGTTTGAACAAATCAATATTTTGTTTTGTAAGTAACAAATAAACGTACACTAGATTGAGTCGTAACTAAATATCTAACTAAATTTCTTACGAATTCTAACTATGTAAATCGACCCCTAATTGTAGTCTTATCTAAGATTGGTACCTAATAGATGCATTCCTTCCACTGAGAAGTAAATTAGGCGATCACTTGTAGAAGTTTGTGGCATACCGCGGCGCTCAACACAAGTTTACATCATTTATGTTATGTCTTCGTCCGAAGTTAGAAACTTCGGACGAAAACCTAACAAATATTGCTGGTATACGGCAGGCCCTACTAACTTCATAATAAAATTATTTATTAGTAGAAGTACGAAAATATTTTCATTTCATCAGTTTCCAACTTGTAAATGCATTTTCAATGTAAATGGAAGTATTCAGTAGGTACTTCCTTTCGAAGTTACTTCCACAAAACATATAAGTACATAGTATAGTTGATTACAAAACAATAAATCAAAGAGAGTACATGCACTATAGAAAAGACATTCTACAATCGAATTCTACATCTTCTCCCTCCCCCTTCAAGAGGCTGCGGGCATCAAACGATCCGTCGATTCATTTGCGATGAAAAGCTGGAGCATGTAGCGGGCACTCGATCGGGCGAGTGACCCGTCGGATCCTTCCGGGTCGCTCCTGAATATGTATGATCTAAACTTTGGGCAGCTTTGGAATTACATGAGCCTTTAGGTTTAGTTTTAGTCTAGGTTTGTACCTACGTAAGTACATCAAGGAGTTATCTATAATTTAGGGTCTGTGTATAATTTTTCAATTTTTCAATATACTTGTTATATATTGCATTGGAGCATTGCAATATCATGGTGTAAGATCTGACTCTTAAACACACAAAAGTATCGCCCATTCACAGTAAGCAAATTCATACACAACAGGGATCCTACGTGAAATCAATGACAGATGTGTTGCTACTCCCGAAGATTAAGATGTTCACCTCATATGAAAGTGAGCCGGCACACTCTTCCACCGAAACGTAGGAACTGCTTCATACTAGAAATAGGTGTGGTACCTCCCCGGTCGAACTACACCACTTTTACAACTTTCTAGATGTCTAAATATATATATACACCGCCGTATGTTGGAATCGTATAAAACTAACCGATAATTGCGACTTGCAGATAATCAACGAATAAAATGATATTGCTACTAAAAATTAAGTTATAAGCAATCCTATCTTTCAAGGTGGATCAAACCGGTGTGAAAAATTTATTGAATCGGTTCAGTAGTTTAGAAGTTCATAGCGGACAAACAACTTGACGCGTAATTTATGTATATTAAGAAGAAGATAATTATTTTTCTCACATCGTATCCATTGCCTGTAAAAAGGACCAAAAAAGTATAAAAAGTAGAAAGGCGCTGGCGATGCATACACATATAAAAAGCAACAAGCAGCTCATTATCTCCCCTCGGGTTTCAGTCGTGTGTAAACGGCCTGCCAACGCATTCAGTAGCCTGCACTCGAACCCTCTTCTGACGTTCATATTATCCTGTAAATACGCAAATTGGCACCATGAGTTTCAGACCTGCTTTTTATGATGATACCTAATTAACTGACATTCAATACGTCCCATTATTGTTTTTCGTAGAATTTTCGTTAGGCACGTAATCAGGGTAGCGTGCACTCCATGTGAGGATAAGTCTTTCGGATGAGGAGGCCTCAGTCCTCGGGAAAGCAACGCATCTGTGATTGACTTCGGGTGGAAATCCTATTTTATTAGGAGTTACTTACAATACTTACTATCTGATGGACTCCATGCTCGTTTGCAACTTCAATCTTTAAGAAAAAGTTAGATACATGAACATTAGTAACCAAACCGAATTGAATCATAATAATCAATTAACACATAATGTTTTTTATCGTTTCGTATTAGATTCGTAGCACTAACACTTGTTCCGGTACTAAGACTCAAACCTTGTCGATGAATCTACGAGTATGTTATTTCGTTTGCGATTTTGCATACGGGACTTGTTAGAGTAAAACTATTATTCTGGTATTTCTGAATTTCAAAATTTCCAAATTCTGATATTCGTATTTTATTATAATTCGTGTAAAATTATAATCCTCCGGTTTTGTAGTCGAACTGACCAGAAAGACATCTTAGTTTTTAATTTTAATTACTATCATAATGATAGGCATTAATTAATTACACATACAGTCAATCCTAGCGCGGGGGAAAATATGAGCTTTGGAGACCGAAACATTACCTTTTTTTAGCTAAAACACACACCCACTGAAAATAATCTGGTTACATCTTTTAAAAGGGAAAAAAAACCGTTTCAGAAAAAGTGATCCTAAACATTTTTGCAATTTTAATCAGTTAATGAACCGCTTTGCAGCGGGGTGGGGGCTCGTTTGTCAGCGGCAGCAGCGCCGTGACGGATGACCGCGATGAAGGGGGCCGGAGGGGTGAGGGGGCTGAAGCGGCTTCAGTTTTAGTGCGAACAAGTACAACAGCTGTGTTTGGGATGTAGTTAGAACATACAGAACGTGGGTGTAATAAGAACTTAATATAGGTATCATTTTATCTCATCGATTTTCTTTCACAACATTCCATAATAAGTTAACAAAGATATATATAACCTCTGGAAGTTTTATTTTATTGTTGCATATCCAAAATGTCAATGTGTATAGTCAGCACAAATAGGCAAGACAGGCTTAGATGCAATAGCAATCACGCAGATACTATATAATTTAAAGAAAATCTGCATCACTGTAACTGTATATCCGTTAAACATAATGAAACACTTGAAAAAAATTACGTCGGTAAACGAGACATTCCAACTTAGTCCTTAGGGGTAAAAACGCGTCTTCGGCGAACTTTAGGTAAGATCTTATCTTGGGCTGATTACAAAAGTCCATTGATGGCAGTGGCCACTTACCATCAGACAGAATGCACGATCACTTGTTACTTGAATATCAAAAAAATTAAAAAAATAAATCTGCCAAGTGCGAGTCGGATTCGCAGACGATAGGTTCCGTAGCACTGTCATTCACAAATCGTGAAGAGAAAATACAGCTCTGTTGTAAAAATAAATAAATAAAGTTCATCAGTTTTCCAACTACCAACATAAGTTTGTTTTTTATAGAGTTTTTATGAATTACAAAGTCATGTTATTCGGTTTTTGAAAAAGTGCTGTTTCTCAAAAACTGTCAACCATATCTTGTTCGGACCAATTTTCATTGAAAGTTTTCCTTAATATCTACAAAATATGTTTTATCCAGATTTTTAACACTTTTAGTTTAGAAATTAGAGGGGGGGACACTTATTTTACCACTTTGAGAGGGTTTATTCTATACATACCCAACACGTGTCTGTATGATGAAAAAAAACTTTTTGAGTTTCAGTTCCATATATGGGGAGGCACCCTTAAATTTAATATATTTTTTTAAGTTTGTACCAAATTCGGAAAGCGGTTTACAGAATACACTTAACTACCAAGTTTCAACCCTATAGTCTAAATAATTTCCGAATGAAATGCCTGTGACATACGGACAGACGGATAGACAGACGGACAGACAGACATGACAGACATTTGGCTACGGAACCCCAAAAACATAAAACATCGATTTTTTACACTAAATGAACGAATATGACGCAAGCATCCACAGTAGTGGAAATTGTGATTGAATGCTGTTCCACGAGGCCTTTTAAGCATTTTTCTATGCTCCGAGCCTATACTTTTATAGGTCCCTAAATAAAAAAATACTTCATATTCATAATATAATGGTAGTCTTTATGTAACTTGATTAAGGGTATTTATAGAATACCAAAATAAGTTATAGGGAAAGTGGAGGCGTTTGAACCACGGCAGGCTGTGACGGATGACCGCTGAGGGAGGGGTAGGGGGTGTTAGGGGGTGAAGACGTGTCGGAGTAATGCGTAACGTTGCCTAATTATATTCTAAGTCACAGAAGAAAATCAAATTTCAATGAAAGATATTAAAAACGATTAACGAACAGTGTTTGATTGCTTTTTTAAGTTTTTTTTGACATTGTCAACTTCCCAATAAATTAGGGTAAAAATGTAAATCACAAAATCTCAAGTTAAATCACTGAAAAAATAATATTTTATTTTGTTTATAGTTCAGTATCTCCTCAGTTAACGTCGTGTTTGAAACCAGTAAGTATTATGACTAATTTGGCATTACTAAGTTATTATTTATAAGCCTACCGCAAATTATCGCCAACGCCCAGGGTCGATTGTTAGTTAAATAGTGTTACTAGGCATTAAGTTCACCTTTGTAACCCTTAACTTTAAGGTATTTTCAAATAATAAATTAATAAATAACGTAAGGAAAAGTATTATAACTGACAATTTGTAAAACCCGACGGACAGATGCCTCTCATCAATAGATCAAAATATAATTCTTCTTATATAATCTAATAATCTAATAATTCTAATAGTACAATCGTTATTCCATAAAGAAATGCTGTTTATAAAATAATTACGTACTTAATTAAAAATACTATATATAAGTGAATGAAAGGGCAGGGTAGAGAGGGGTAATTGAGAGCATCACCAGCGCCGTAACGGATGACCGCTGCGATGACGGGGTGGCGGGTGGCTACAGGGCGTACAGCTGATCACCGCTAGTATTTCCGTTGCGTAAGAATGAAAATAATTTTAGATTTTATGTTCGTTATTCTTGTAAATTATATCCTACCATAGTCTTAATTGAAATCGATTGATGTAATGAATTGTCTGTATTTTGGATGCGTCTACAAGGGCATTTACAAATTGTCAACTCTGTATAATTTTTTTTTACAATAAAACTGGATTGGGACAGGAGCTCAACTTTGAAGATCCAATATGGAACTAAGCGGGTTTACCTTTTTTCTTTGTATAGATAATTTTATTACCTTTTTTAACGTATAGCTTGCCATCTGGACGACTCATGCAAAGAACCATCCAGAAAATGCTGGGTCTGTTTTACCCCAGGGGATCAGAAGAACCGTTATGATTTTTGACTATATGTATGTTCGTATACATGTTTCATTTGGCAGATTATTTATACAACCCAAACAGCTTGGCGAATTTTAACATAACGAGGTTTCATTGGATTTACCTTAATAAGTAGAGCAGTAGTAGTAGCGTAGCAATAAGGGATATAATTTTAAGTGTAACGTCTGAAAATAAATCAGAGAGGGAAAAGGGTAATTCGTTAAGACAATATGCATATAAAATTAATGGTAGTAAAACTATGTAGATATTATAACGAAATTCATATTATTCTAATTAAATAAATTTCAGTAGTCTAGTAATTGTTCTACCTTTTTTAGTTAATTACGTTTAAGCGAAGTGGAGTATTTTACTTATAGTAGTCTATGTAATAATTAGATATAATGTTTTTGCACTATATCTTGGCTTACGTATAAATAGTATTATCGTATACATAAAGCATCCCAAATGATGATAAATGTTCATTATGCAATGTGTTGTAATAACTTGGCATTTTTTGGCAAAATACAGACCTCCACCTCATATAAAACAATATACAAAAGATATACCCGTGTTTTAAAAAGCCCCTGGCGGCGTGGCTTGCTAATTTTGTTATTTTTAATCGACTCCGCTAAATGGGGTGCTCAGAGTTGCTGTTTAAAGGTTGGGGTTGAAACCACGTGGTAAAATTTAAAAAGATTTTGACTCATAATTTTTATATCGTTCATCGTCAGGCAGAATAAAAGTGACGTTATTATTTTATAGGTACCTAAATATAGATAAAATACCTAAGCCTAAACGAAAAGCCTCACATTCTCAAAAAGGGCTTAACAGTGCACTAATTAGAAAGACCTTAGAGCGCTTACATAAATAGAAAAAATATATATGGACATCATTACATATTTAATAAAGTTGTAACTTCATTTTAAGTTCAAAAAAATGTCCTAGTAATTTTAACTCTACTAATTATTTATTGTTTAGTTTAAAAGCATCATTATTATGAACCTTAATCTTTACATAATGTCTGATTAACTTCCAAAATACAAATGACCTTTCCAATTCTATCTAATATTTTATGTTTTAAAACGAAAAATCAGTCATTACAAATTGAAAAATTATATACTTATAAATACACAAACATGTGTTGTCCATAGACTCTACTTTTTGGTTTTTTCAATTTCTTTAAAGTTACCATTAAATAACCAATAACGAATACAAAACAGCAATATCATACGTCATACGTAGAGGTTACATTGATATAATTCTATACAATAATAAAAAACCACAAAAAATAAGCACTCTATGTTTTGATTTTTTACTTGCATTACAATGTGTACTGGCCGGACGCGGTCAAGAGTAAGACGGTGGACTCTACATCGCACATACATCAGGGCGGCGCGCACACGATCGGCGCAGTTACATCCATTACCGTACAACTATCATTACGCCACTATTGATTCCTAATCCGCACTTCCGGTTACGTAACCCCCCCCCCCTCGCGCCCCCACAGCCCCCAAGATTTACAACCCGCGGCCGCGTGACGGATGATCGGCCGGCTTTCGGCTATTGTAGCAGCACGAATACCATCTAGATTCCAATTTGTTTGCGAGAAACATTGGCCGCATTTGTCTGCGTTTGAACGTTAACTTACTCTACATTGATTTTAAACTTTGATTTTTGTTTGTCACTCGCGGGCACTTTTCAGTTTGATTATGTAAAGTTAAGATATTTTTAACTATATTGTTGCTGTGCTTATAAAGTTTTGCATAGTAGAAATATTGTATGTTATCACAAAATTATGTTCAGATTATTAACTCTTAATTGAGATTATTCGAATTAAATCAATATAAAAAACATTAATATATCCCATTATAATCCATAATAACAACTGCCTCATAATTTACCACATAACACTTAATGGTATAAATTATATAACATTTGCAATACAAAGTTCAATAAGTTAACCTTATGCATTTAAATATGTAATTATTGCAAATTGTTGAAAAATACGTCTTTAAAAATAGTTTATAATATTTTGAAATGTCATTACGATATTGAATTTAGTAGATCTGCCATACCTTAGCTCAGAATCTTACTTAATTTATACGTTAAAATTAATTAAAGAAGAACTTTAAAATGCCAGCAAATCAATTTGGACGCGGCCACGCGCTGTCTGCGGTATCTGTCTACGAATGAAGAGTGCACAGCCGCCGTCTCTATCTGCTTCCACATTTATTTAATGGAAATGTCATTAAAAATAGTTTTTAAAATTTGTACCTCTTAATAGTATCCGGCTGTTACAAAAAGGATTATGGCCAGAACTAATATTTAATTAATGAATTGTAATTTGTGATTATAGAGATATTAAAGTAGTAATAAAAGTATTTTATTAGTACTGAATTAGTTTTATTAGCATTCGTTCGATTATAGTAAAAAATCATGTTATGAATGAAGACGAAATAGCGAATGCCTGAAATGCATGGACATTAGCCGTGCGTAGAGTGCTAATGTAGAGACGCGGACGGAGGCGGCCGTTTTCCATCCGCGAAGCGCCGTTACAGTCGCGTACAGCGCTAGAGCGCTTTCATCGGGCACGAGCTTTTCATGCAAGTGTCCGGCGGCAGGGCGGCCCGTGGGCGTGCAGGCTGCACCGCCCCGCCCCCCGCGCCGCCCCGCGCACTCACCCCCGCTGTTTATTCTCGGCCGAGTGGCGGGGCGACAGTCGCCCGCGTGACGCGCAACGGATCGCACGCGCGTATACACCACGAGCGCGAACGGCGGTGCATTCATTACCGGACGTCACCAAAAAAAAATAGTACGACCACTCGATCCCCCCGTGATTCGGACGCGGCTCGGACGGGAACGCTGACAGGGTGAAAGCGGACGCGTCGCGGAAAATGCACTTCCCGGGTGCAAGGCGCAGGCGGCGGCCGCGGGGGGTGCAGGCGATGATGGACATCGTATTGATTTCTATCTGCCCGCTCCTCCCTTATTGTGGCGATGCAGGGCGCGCCATCGATCGTTGCACCGCGGCCCTAAATTAACACCCCGCGATCATCGGCCGTAATCGCCCGGACCCCCATTTCGCGCTGGAGTGCGCGGTGCGTGCAATGTGTTAATTGAGTTTTATTTTCAGTTGCGTCACGTGGACTCTGGTACGTGTTACGGTTTTGACTCGTAAATGATCGTACATTATACATTTGACATAATTATCTATTAATCGACTTCAAAGTTAAACGATTACCTAAATAACACGACAATTAGATACGAGATCGTAACGACGCGTGATATTTTAAAGCCATGTTGTTATGCAATTAACTGCAATTGAGCGGTACTAAATATTTTTGTTGATCATTTGTGTCAATTACTCGTAGGTTACGGTACTTAGATTGAATAGTTATACTATTTGTTTAATTCACTTAATTATTTATTTCCTAAAAATTGTTTGTCGTGTTACGTGTTCGGAAAGTTTTAATTATTTTGAATAGAACTATTACAAAAAGCATTATCTCTTTCACCCTGCAGCGTTAACTAAAACATATTTTAAATATTAACTCAAACAATAAATGCAGTCAGAGCCGCGTCCTGAAATACAATGAATTATTTATTATATTTTTCGGTAATTAACACTACAAATTCTTTCAGGACATCCAAACAAAAATAATACTCAAACGTAACTTTATTTATAATTTAAAAAGCGAATAAAAAAGGCTGTATGCACAAACGTAAGGAAAAGAACAAAAAGTAAAAGAATTAAAAAGTATAAGCACGGATATATTTGTACAAGAAGTGACAACAGGCGGTACAGTGGCGGCGATAGGCACGCGCGTGGAATGCGCGGGAGTGGAGTCGTATAGCGCGCGCGCACGCCACGAGCCCGCGCTGCCGCCCTCGGAGCACCCGGCCATGGCGACCGAGACTGGTAAGTACCACAAAACATTACCAATAAGTATTTGTTATCTAGTCTAATTATTAAGACGAAATTTGATAGTAATTAAAAAACAACAAATTATATTGCTCAAACAAAAGCAACTATAATATATATACAGCATTCGTATAAATGGATAAAAACAAATTTATTTCAAAAGTAATTTAGTAGGCCTCAACTTATTACAATTTCTCATAATGTAAATTTCTTGGACATATAAATAGTTAAATCAGCAAGTCGTTTCCAATGGTTCATACATCCCTGTTACACTCGTAAAATTATCTTACAAGAGACAAAAATATTTAACTTACCTTGATACTGCCTTACTTTATCCCAAAGGAGACATAACTATGTAGTATTAATAACTTTCAATACTCTTAGCAGAAAAGCTATTTTTGTTGTACAGACAACATTTATAAAAATCATGCATGAGCATAAATTGTCCTCCCGGTGAGATGACTCAACATATTTCAGTACGAAATTATCTTGTAGGTATCGGTAAAACCATCAAGTGTAACATCTTCTTATTAATAATTCAGGAAATAAAGATACCATGTAGCCAATCTAGTTTACGTATGCATTAATTACGTATTATGACTGCAACAAGTTCCTTGACATTTGCAAATTAGTTCTAATTAGCTTAAATCCTAATACTCTATCGCATTTCAGAATCAGAAATGAATACTAAGAAATTTACGTTCACCTAAACTTCACTTAATATTTCTATTTTTTGTTAGACATAAAATACGCATACCCACTAGTTCTTGGCAATTTCATTCCAAATTCGAATTCGATAATTCAAATTAGAATCCATGAATAAACCTCTCAATCCCTTCGAGCAAACTTCAGAGACTGGCTGATTACCATTTTAAATTTTAGAATACATTGACCGCTCTACCTTTGCATAAACCGTCGTGACCATAGACAAGCGGAAATTTTCTGCGTGAAATCGCAACTAGAGCAGGAAAATGGTGAAAAAATAGTATCTACCTATGTAAATACTATTGGACAAAGACCTCTCGAAACAGATATTAAAGCTATAGCGTTTTTCTATCAAATAAAGTAATTAAAAACACGACTTTCCTCACTAGTTACTTCTTCATTTATAGTAAAAACAACATTCCTATTGAAGAATTATACAGTCATCGTAGAAGCCATTTGTATGAATGTCGGTATCAAATCGTCGGTTGAATTGATACGAATCCTAGCAATCAGGCAGCGCCAAAAAAGTGTAACCTTTTACTCGAACGATACGCAGTTGTTTACCAACAGAATGTATATGACGAGCGTAAGCGTCCACCCGTCACGTACGTACATGAGTTCGTTGATATTCGCCCCCTCCCCCCGGGTCCTGGGATGATCCCCCCAGGATAGGGGGTGAGGGCGATCGCCGCGGCACTTGTTTAATGACGTTGCTTTCGTTTACTCAAGATTGGGGGTGTGATTTTCTTATTTTGCTCCGGCTGCGCAAAATGGATTTATGGATAAGATTTATTTTCATCTTGGATTCGTTACTCAAAATTACAGAGTATTGCACGTCTATTAAATTTAATTCTTGTATTTCAATTTTATTAATATTTCTATTCCTAGAAAATATAGTGTACTTACTTTTTTATTACACCCAGATATAAAATTATGCTGCCACAAAATTAATCAACTTTGAAATGTCGAGAGATATATTGTGATGCGTCAAAATTTCTTTTTACACGTAATTTATTACTTTGCACCTAGCACCTCGTTACTCCTACTCTAACGCTGAAACAGTATGAATTTTGTTCTGAATAATTCTAAGAGTGACAGTAAAATATTTTTCGACAAAGTAAAAAGGCGTTGGAATGATATAGTTATATAGGAACGATATACACAAGAACATCATTTTCGCTAGATATAAGTTATAACGATCACTTTCAGACATACATAGGTACTGTAAATCTAACGTTATATTCAACAACACACCAATCAATTAAACACGTTAATATTGCTATATAAAAATGAAAATCATCTACTCATTTACCTTAACTTTAAACTTGGGATCAATAAAAACATACTTTTTCATTCAAATTTTCTATAGCAGCTCTGTCATCACGCTCGACAACCGAAAACATTTTAATGAAAACAATTTTTATCGTCCAGATCTAAGGGACGAAGCACCCTCCGATCTCTTCATTACCCGCCGCCCGGAGGGAGTATAGACGTGCATTCACACTCTAAAACTCATACGTCATAATCTCTTTGTGCTTTTGTCTTTCATTTTGTCGATATATTTTCTGCTAGTCGTTTAGATGGCGCTCCTATTTTTATTCTTAAATATTACATATAAGATTCTATATATCTTTAACATGTATTTGTTGTTTTGTATCTGCTAAATACTCTTTTCAACGACTAAAAGCAAGGATCCTAGGTTCGTGTCTCTAGCGATTTGTGACTAGTAATAATAACAATGAAAGGTATTTGTTTAACATTTCATGTCATTGAAATTCAAAGCGAGCCGCAGCAGTATGGCTACGCAGTGACTCTGCATCATGCTGCATCTTAAAAATTAGTGAATTATTTTAATACTTCTTGACATTATTAAACCTATATTCAGTATCTTAAATACTTTTTACGTTTAATAAAGACTATTCAATTATTATGTTGCGGTAATATTTTGTTTTTTTTTTTTTTTATAAATATACTAAATACTTTATAAATATTATACTTACGTTCTATAACTATAACACATTTAGTGGTAAAGGCCCTCTGCTAAATGTATGTCTGAAACTAAATTATCTTCCTTATCTTCTTTAAGTTAACAGACCAAGTTTCGTTCACCGAAGCGTCATTACATGAGAACGTATTTCCCATATCGGTTATCAGCTCTACAACTACTACAAATGATTCCCGTTGACACTTCAAGTTGGTAATTCGACGCTAAGACCAGCTACGAATTTCATTCTTGTGAATTCTATCACGTAACGCAATATGTAGTATTGTTCCCTCTTATGGCGTGCAGACTGACTAAGCTGGATGACCCTTGCAATAAATAACTTATCCTTAACGATTATATATGACAACTGTCATCGGCCTACGCCTACAAATTGACTATCATAATAATGTTAATGATAAAATGGAAATTAGAAAGTTAAATAGCTATTATATTTGAATATGTAATGAAGGAATGATTTAAATAAATTGAAAATATGTGTTTTGCTAATCCTCCAAGACATAAAACATGATAACATAAAACCACACACTCACAAAATCACCTAACGGCCGTGATCGAAAACATCATGAAATCTTTTGCATACCTACTCCCAGACTTGAGATTATTACAAAACAGTCGACATCCGAGGTATATTATTAAAACGTAAATATAACAGAAAATAATGAAAATGAACGAATACTTTCGCTCCTCTTTCGTAACTGCGTTCATTTAACAGGAACAGTTGACGTGTAAAAATGTCCATCGCGCCCTATTTACACGGTAAACAACTCTATCTCACAGATTTAATTTACTGCACGCTACTTCTATCTGTTTGTGTATTTTATATATTGTTAGAGTTTACATTACATTTGAACGAAGTCGAAATATGACTTACGATTTTAGAAGATGATTACAATATAATATACCGATTTGTCTGATAAAATTGTTGTCGAGCTTTTAAGCAAGCATATTCAATGTTACAAATATTTTGATAGTGTTTCTCATTTGAGTATCTAGCCATAGATTTTCTAAATTATAATGTATACAATGCAATATTTCATAATCTGATCATTTTAATAAATAATTAATTATATGATTATAAAATATAATAACAATTCCTAAAAAGGTAACGCGTATGTGTAATACATGCATATTATTTCATTAGGTCAATTTATTCCATTTGTCACTTTTATTAAAAGCATTATCAAAATTCTATAAAGACAATTGATACACATTATACATCAAATTAAATTTACGGACGTACGTTATTAAACTCATCGATATGCTAAGTAAATAGCACAGCAAAAAAGCAAACTAGGTCTACGACTGCGGCTGTGGTAGATAAAAGGCTCTCTATAGAGGGGTTGAAGTGACCCCAGCGCTGTACGGGTTGATAAGTACCGCATTGACATGTCGCATTTTATCCGTGTCATGCAGTTTTGTTCATGTTCAGTTTCTTTATTAACAAACTGTTTAGAATCGAAAGTAATAGAAGCAACTTAAATTTATGTCAAATAAAAACAAATATATTTGAAACTTTTTGGTTACGTGAAAAATCTTATCATCGCCAAAAAGCAATGTTTAAGTGAAAAAGTAACATTCGTCATTATGTGTGGAGCAATGTCACAAAGATAGATAAATTATTTAGTGTTATTTTACACCAAAAATGTCTTGGACGCCTGAAAAATCGTGCACTTCATCTCCTGGGTTCTTACCGTCTGTGAGTTCGCCCATACAAACAAATATGCTAACAACATTTCACAACAACCGATTTGTTTTAAATCATAATATTTCTATATATGTATTTAAATTTACATAAATACCTCTGTGTAGTTCGCAACACTAGTTAAAATACATTTATGGTAGGTACAGAAAATATTAAGATGCTTTTACTTACTTAATCAAGGTATTTCTATAGAATTCATAAAATTAACACATGTGAGGGGAAAATTAAGTATATAGGTAAATCATTTATTTTAAACAGAAACCTTACAGTTAATGCAGGTGATAGAACCAGTACCTATAGTTCGACCGGGGAGTTAGCACCGCCACACTGATCAGCGTAAAGCAGTACTTGCGTTTCGTTGGAAGGGTGTGGTTGCTAGCTCAGTCCTCGGGTGCAGCAACGCATCTGTCATCTACTTCAGATGGAACACCTGTTCTACATGAAGTTGCTTACGGATGTCCATGGGCCGCAGAGGCATTTTACTGAATGCGCGTTGGCTACATTAATCTTTAAAAAAAGTTGTCGGTACAAAAGTATTATACCAAACGCACAGTTCTATCTATCTGCATTTTAAGGTCCACTGCTGGACATCAGCTTCATTAAGGGAGGTAACGGGTAGCCAACCTTAATGCAGAGTTCTTTGTTAAATTAATTTGTGTTTTATATGTAAATGGATAATTCAAATTCTATGAGTTCGTACAACTTTTTTTTAATGATCGCATTTTTTATTAATTTTAGAGTCAACATTCTAGAACATATAGATATTCCATATACAA
Organism: Cecropterus toxeus; assembly: GCA_018249875.1. NCBI lineage: Eukaryota > Metazoa > Arthropoda > Insecta > Lepidoptera > Hesperiidae > Cecropterus > Cecropterus toxeus. The sequence continues at coordinate 26,435 of DWNE01000051.1, forward strand.
TTTAAAATTTCCCCACCTCTTAACTCGGTACGCGTGATTTTAATTTTAAAGTTGTGCTCCCATTTTTTCCCGAGATTTTGCATACGAGGTCCTGAATAATACCATGTACATACGAAATGAGCCAGCTGGCTACTGAACGTCTGCTTATGGAGAATAAAGTTACAAGAAATTATCTCGCCTTCAAATAAATGTGGTAGATGAAATTTTGATGAAAGTAGATTTTGCCGTAATGATAAATAGTTTTAATCTCGATGAAAAAGGATTTTTGTTAGCAGTTTTATAATAAACGGTACCTACTAATATAAATTTACCTAAAGACCGGATTAATACGCTTCGAATAATCATATGTACCGCACAGTGAAACTGCACAGCCAAAGTGGCTTAATACTGCTGTTTTGCAGTTATAATATGACAGTTATGCCGAATTCAATTTACGAAAGGTTCTATCATCTTTGAAGGTACCACTCATGAACCACTTTGAAAATTTATAACGTTACCTAATCAAAATAGCAGGGTTTGGTAAACTTTGTATCCCCGAAAATTAATTTATCATTGCCTCAAACTTTCGTCTTAATCTGTTTAACTCGTACAGACAAATATTTTTAAAAAATAACAGGTTTTTTAATGTAGTGTCTACAAATACCGTAATGTACCGTAGTAAATGAGCGTTATTTTATACTGAGACACTTCAGTTTTATTTACTTGTGCAGCACGTTGTGTAGGTGTAGGTATCTATGTATTATTATTAGGTACAATTGAAGTAATTTATATTAGTTGAAAACATGAAAACATTATATAACGTTTAAATATATGAGTATATTTTCGTGTTATGAATAGTAGTTGAGTAACATCAAATAAAATGTGACAAATTCGGTTAGTTTGCCAAACACCACGTTGAATTATATGTTGCGGTGATGAAAAAGTAATAGATTTTTAAAAAGCAGTATTGATTTTTAAAAGTTAAGTATCCAAAACTTAACAACAATTTTTCATTGCTGACTGTTACTACAGGTAGATCGTGATTGAGTGCTATCGTAGTACAGGATACTACTACAGGGTAGCACTGGTATTCTAGTTATTATTATACTAACGGGTTGAAAACCACATGTTACGTGACAGATATACAAAACTGTACCTACCATTTAACATTGTGCGCGCTAATTTTATACCATGATAGGTTAGTGGTTAGATTTTAACTATCAGGGAGTCTGAACTCCGACGCCCAGACAAGTCGTTTTACAAAATTAAATTAAATACGGTTTAAAATAAATTTATCACATTTTTTAAACAGCCAAGCAAATCGAGGTAATCTCTTAAATCTTACCCTTAAAGACGTGTTATGTCCTACAGTAGGACGTAGGACAGAAATGCTTTAACGATAGTTTCTACTATTTCCCTTGCATACAGAACTGATTCCACTTGTGCCTGCAGGCGGCGTCGCGGCCGGCGGCGAGCAGCAGTACTCCCTGCGGTGGAACGACTTCCACTCGGCCATGGTGTCGTCCTTCCGCCGGCTGCGCGATGAGGAGGATTTCGTGGATGTCACCCTCGCCTGCGCCGGGGCCACCTTCACTGCACACAAGGTATTTAACAGCTCCTCTCATTCTACTCATAGCACTAAGTTACACATTGACAATCAATATTCTGTTTGTTAGTTAGTTGCATATTGATCATCAACATTTGTTTGTTTATATTTTCATACTTACAGGAGTAGCGCTGTGATTATTCTGATTTCCTTTGCTCAAAGCATTAGCTTTTTATTAGAACTATGTATATGCAGTATAATCAAATTAGTTACCATGTGTTTCGGCAGATATCCACTACGCTACATACTGAAGCATCTAGTAGTAGCAACACTTTCACTACACCATACCACCCTAAATTTTCTCGTTTTATTTTATCGGTTATTTTTGAGATCTACAAATTATTTTAATAATATTTAAATTCTCGTATAGTTTAATTTCATATTATATATATGTATCTAAGGTGGTGCTGTCAGCGTGTAGTCCTTATTTCCGGAGGCTGCTGAAGGCCAACCCATGCCAGCATCCCATCGTCATATTACGGGACGTCCACGACAAGGATATGGAGAGCCTTCTTAGGTATAAATTATTTTAAGGAACAAATTTATACTACGTTTTAACTTTTGTCTGGTACTGAGGTGATAAGGTTGTTTAATAACTTTTTAATATTGCTGTTTGTTAAGTGGTGAACAAGTAAAGTTTAGGAGCATAATATGAACATCCTACCTATTTAACATTGGAAATTAGTCAATATTTTAGCCTAATGTACACTATATCTTGCGAAATTTGCCGTAGTCGCCGCATAGAACGTGCCTGCTCGTTGATTCAACAATAGTTTAATTATCCGTAGGAGATCCGCCGGTCATGTCCTAAACTTAACTGCTTAGTCGTCTCCAACGGCATCTAAATACGACTAGTTCTCCACACGTACAGCTAATGCGCAAGGTTCTACTGTGTCCTACAGGTTCATGTACCAGGGCGAGGTGCACATCGGGCAGGAGCAGCTAAAGGAGTTCCTGCGCGCGGCGCAGCTGCTGCAGGTGCGCGGGCTGACCGACGTACCGCCGCCCGCGCCTGTGCCCACCCTCGACCAGAAGTCCTCGCCGGTGAGTCGGAGGTTCAATGGATCTACTATTACTGATCTCTTTTCATATTTATAAGAACTTATCATGAACTTCACAAGTCAAAATAAGAAGTTCAAACTCCTTCTGTAAGCTGTTATTTTGGTCTATCTTCCCCAGTATTATACATATATACCTACTCATCAAATTAAATAAACATAATCCTGAAGTAAGAAAGATCTTTATGGATGTGTTATCCCTAAGGACTGTAGTCTTCAAATTTAACTGAAATATTGTAATAGATCATAAAAGGTACCCAAACATGTTTTTAATTATGCTCAGACTACCAACAGCTCCACTTAAATACTTAGCTACTTCAATCGTACTTTTACTTGTGTAGATATATGTAGTTATGAATCTGAATGATTTTTTATATGCTTCCCAAAAGGATAATATTGAGGTAAATATGTTTATTTTTAACAAATTTAAAGAAAACATGATTGTTTTATTTGAAATTATCTAATGGCTGAAGTGAAGACTTGATGATGAAGTCGAGTAACTAATTTGTTTTCCAATTAATTTGTCGTAGCAATACTTTACATATTTTGTGATCCTATGGAAAAAATATTATGACGTATTAAATAAATTTAAGACTTAATAATTTTTAATAATTGATATTTAAAGTTAGTTCGTATCAAAGTGTCAGAAAAATGTGATTATGTTATCTACCAATAGTTCAGAAAAATATAATTTATTATTTTATGTTTCCAATAAAATAATATTTCCCAAAGGTTTTGGCTTCAAAAACAAGCTGACTAAAATCATCTTGTGATCCAACAGTCAGCGTCATCATGGACAGAGACCGGTAGCGGCGGGTCCCGCGAGGGTCGCGAGGGCCGGGAGGGACGCGAGGGCCGCGAGGGCCGGCGCCCGCGCCGCCCCGAGGACGCGGCCGGCACGCCGCCGCCCAAGAGAGCCAGGTCCTCCGATCTATACCAAGCTCAGATGAAGACCAGGTTTGTGATTAGATTTAGGGTGCTACTCCAAAATTGACTTTATAACTGAATTGATTCAGAGTTGCCTTTGGATACACCTTAAGCTTAATTACAACAGCTCTTATGTGTAACGTGAAAATTTCGAATCGTACAGTTCGTTATACATCGTACTTAACCTTCCAGAATTAATAAAAAGCTGGTCTAAACATCACTTGCTAGGCTTTTTTTGTCTCTCGAGTAATTAATATACTATTTATAGACACTATCATAGCAGAAGAATCGTGAATTGCACAAAAACTGTGGAACAGCAGCAACATTTTTTTTTATTTGTACGTCCTTACATTATACACCGAACACTATATAATAATACAAAAAGGTATATAAAACTATTTTTGTTTTCAACTTTGTGCAAGAGCAATGCAGAACTTTTATTTTTATTATATGTATTTCATACTTATATATGACAAGGTGCATACACAAGCGCCGACGTGGTCTACTCCGTGCATCTGGATTTTTCTAACTAAACGATTAGGCGCAAATCATTTTGGCTTATAATTATTTAATAATTACTGTGTAAATAAAATAAAATGCAGTCCAACTTGATTTTCGTGTTATTATTCTCACAATTTTTAAGCTAATAGGTAAATAATCTACATATCAATCGCTTTTTCAATGCCTTATGAAAATACAGACGGAAGCATAAAACATAAATAAACAAACATAATAGAATATAATAGTATCTATAAAATTATTATTATCATAATTTCGGGAGACAAATAGACATTCATATTGAATCATCGCTGTTTCTTAATTAACCTTTTCCAAAATTAGTTATTTTTATGGAGAGTTTAAAACGTATTTAGACATCAAGCCGGCTCGTATATACGAGTAACTTCCTTTTCGGTCAGGTCTATTAATTGTTTTCGTCAAAAGCGTCGAGAATTCTCAATTCTACTAGAAAAAGGATAAAAGAAACCACCAAACAATTACATTCTCTAGTCAGATGACATCAAAGAAACGGTACATGATTGCGATGGACCGTATAAAGTCGCAGAAATTGGAATTCAAATTAGCCTCTCCATATTGACTCTCTAAATAACTGGAGTCATTTCCATAATAGTGTTCATCAGAATTACCTCGCTGACTCACGAGGCGGTAATGGCGTCGGCCAACCGACTTTTATATTCGTAAATTTCTATTGTATATAGAATGTCGTCTTAACCTGCAATAAAATAAATGTCATTAAAGAAATTTATATAAAAGCCATTTGTACCAAATAAAATACGTCCATTTGAAAATTGGATATCATATTAAAAGTAATTAAATATTAAACTCGTTTTTAAGATAGAAATCACAAAAACTATACGTACAAGTTTAATTTGATTCAATAAGCAATGTATACCTAAATGGCTCTTTTATGTCTCATTCACATATTGTGGTAAACGAGTGAAAGGTCAAATGTATCATTTTGGATACAATGCTTATTGGAACCAGTTATTTTTATCATTAACTGAGAAATGTTAACGTGAAGCGTAATTAATATGTAGATACTTTAATTACCCCGTATATTTTATTGTTGTCATACTTACTACATTATGCATTTTTAATTTACCGGCTCACTTTCATGCGAGGCACCATCTTAGCCATTTGAAAGAAGGTACACTTTTGTGATTAACTTCATATAGAACCCTCGTTCTATATGAAAATCTTTGCAGATGTCCATGAGCGACGGTGATCACTTACCATTAGATAGACACACATATGACACATATGACGCCAGATTGGAATACAATCCTTATTGGATCGAGTTATAGCTATCATTAATGAGGAAACATTAACGTTAAGGTTTATTATAATAGACATTTTTTATTACTTTTCACATATTGTTGTTCTTAATACTTAGATTGAAACGAAAAAAAACGTGGCGATTATTAAACCACAAAACGAAACAACAAATCCTAATTTGACGATTTTCCTGGTAACCATTAGAACTGAACAACTATTGGCGGCGCAAACGGGCAGCCCAGAGCGACTGGGCACGAACGGTCACGAACTGGCGCTCTTCAGTCAAGCTTTGGACAACGTACAGAACCCGCACCTATCAGCTGTATCTAACAATCTGGTAAGGATACATATCCTAAAGCCTTTGAAAGATACCAGATTATACTTTGGAAACGTCTTTATTCATGCTTAAACTTGCTTCTACGGTATATCAGCAATGTTGTCCTATTATGTCCTGGATTGAAAAGTATGATAAGGCAGATTTACTTTGTCAAGGCTTATCATATATCTTCTTCTTATATATATCAATCTGAATAGAACTTACTAGAAAACAATGTATCTGTAAACGATTTTCGCAAGGATTCGATGGCATGGAAGACGTCCAGGGACGGATTTAGTAATTTTAAAAAATCAAATAGAATATGAATATTATAAAAAATATGAATTTTCCAACAGTCTGGCGATGGCGAGGATTCCTCATCAGATGCTGGCGCAAGCGACACGGAGGGCGAGACGAGAGCCAAGCAAGAACCTCTGGACTACGACGACCCGGCGACTATGGCCAACACTAACGGAGCGCTCCCACCTAACTTTCCGACGGGACTTCTCAACTTACCAGGCATGTATCATCAAATTCATGTATTTTGCTATGAAGTGAATGTAAAATTAACCCTATTCGTCGAATTTTTCAGGTTTCCCCGGCTTACCAGGACCATCAGGCATACCGGACAACTTCGGTGAGTACTCCCCTTATCACACTAATACTCTCATTATAACGTGACTCAATGATGACAATAATGACAGCGATATGAACGCTACAAGTGATATAAATGCAATTAGAATTGACTAGAAATACATGGAATCAATGTTAACGACCGTCAACGCATAAAGGTACGAATTGCATCATTAATTGGACATTACTGAGTCACGGTACTTGCACGTACCCAATAACACTAACCTCACTAACAAATAGATACTAAACTTACATCGAATCTAATGATATGTAACGAAACGTTCAATGTTGTGCTGTCTTGCCCCATAATCGCGAATTAAATTAGGAAATGTTGCAACAATGGAAGTTACAAGTCAGTTAGAATGGCAACCGTCCTCCCGCGTAGTAGTCGGTAAGGGTAGGCGCGAAAGTTAGCTAGGAGCGCGAACTGAACGGACCTCCGTCTGCCCCAGGAGCGCCAGGAGCGCCGTGGGCGGGCGGCGACGCGAAGGCGGTGAAGGACGAGCGCTTCGCGTACGGCGCGCCCGCCTTCGGAAACGGTGAGGCGCTGGCCAAGCCCGCGTGCCCCGAGTGCGGCAAGCTCTACAGCAACAATAGCAACCTCAAGCAGCACATCCTGAACGTGCACGCGGCGCGCGACCTCTCGCACTCGTGCCCCGTCTGCGGCAAGGGGTTCAAGACGCGCCAGTACATGCAGATACACATGAACTCCATACACGGCGTCAAGCAGAGGAGGCGCGAGCCCGCCCCGTCCGCCGATCCCAGCGATCGATACACTCACAGTAGCTTTACCGATCTCGCAACCGGACCTGTACTGTACTAACCGCCGCCTCTGTGTTACAGGGGCGGCTCTCGCGGGCGGGGCGGCGATGGGCTACCGGCCGCAGTGTCCGCTATGCGGCCGAGTCTACTCCTCCACGTCCAACCTGCGCCAGCATATGCTCAATGTGCACTCGCAGACCGACCGCGACCACTGGTTCCCCTGCCAGCACTGCGGCAAGAAGTGCAAGACGAAGCACTACCTCATCAACCACCAGCTGCAAGCTCACGGCATCCGCCAGCGACAGAACTCTTAGAGGTGGCGGGCCCCGCAGCGCCCGCCGCCCGCCCCGGCCGCGCCGCCCGCCCCCGCGCTCCCCGCGCTCCACGCCTGGTGGTGACGACTCACGGATCTCCTTACCGACATATTATTCTATTGAGCATAACGTAATATTTTTAGAGCGTTTATTGTCGACGTCGTCTTAGAACGTAGCGCCGATCGTCGGATTTGCCAACCGCTCCCGATTTTGAGTAACATGGTGCTGTCGGCATTGCAGATGCCGCCGCGTGCGCGTTGGCAAAGCCGGCGATCGAGGGGGAGAAGCGCGGGAGCGAGTTGCTAAGGTACCTGAGACAGAGCGAGGGGGAGCGCGGCTCGGGGCGGGGGCAGCGGCTGCAGTGCCCGCTGTGCGGCGCGGGGCTGGGCTCGCTGGCGCTGGCGCGCATGCACCTGGAGGCGCACTACCCGCGGGACAGCCCGGTGTGCCCGGTGGCCTCGTGCGCCAGGTTCTTCGCGCACCCTAACTCGGTCCGCAACCACATGAGAATTAAGCACCGAAAGCAATGGGAGAAGATGAAAACGTTGAAATGGAGTTGCGGGTGGGCGAACTGAATGCGAAACGAAACAAATTAGAGACTTAAAAGGGCAAGGAGCGACTCGTGCATTCGGCTTTGGAAAGCTAAAATTGCAAAAACGGCTGTGAAATGGAACTATAAGTGGGTCTTATAAGTTACAGTAAATCAGAGAATGATCTCCACGATGCATTTTTCATATTCCGCAGTAATATTCGTACGTAAACGTTGTATAAACGGTAGGATAAATCGACTGAAAATTATTTTTGTAGTAGTATAGACTGATATTATTTAAGAAAAACTAAGACCATATTATAGCAAATTGTGACGATATTAATACTATCCCTCATAGATAAATGACATTGATGTAAATCAGATGAAGAAAAAAATCCTCTTTGGAACATTTCATCGTCGACTAGACTAACTGGAAATTGAAACAATATTCGAAAATATTAATCAAGGGGTTCCTAATCATTTACAAATTGGTTTAATGACTGTCAAAAGTTGTAAACACTCGCAATACATTCATATTTATTGACTTTTTGCAAGATTCTAAAAATGTCCTGCAAGGGGAGACAATCTAACAACATATCAAAACACTCAAATTGTTTTTTATGAATAAAAAAATATTTTAAATTTTATATGACATGAATGAAATTATCGTCACCAATTGCTGTGATGTGGTGTTAGAATTAGTTTTATAAAGCGCATTATAACTTGTGATGATTGGTGCCATTGATAGATTACGAGAGCAACTACCACGACCATTCATCTTCCGAATGTGTCCGTAACTTCCATTGTTGCCGTAGGTCCTTAATTTATTATTATGTTCCTGGTTCGCACATTTCTCTACTTATTGTCTACCTATCGAAACTTTCCGCATAATCCTAACAATTTTGTTGGTATGACGATTGTAAATTTCATTTGATTTTTATACGTTCTTATATAATCTACGCGTGATATCCTGGTAGGTGAAGGCTTGGCCAGTACTTCCTGGCAGCAGTGTAAAGATTTATCTACAGTAAAATTAAGCTTATATGTACATTTGCTCCCTATTATATAGGTTTTTTACTTATTACTAGGTATTTAAATAATTTCAACTATATTCTTCATATTTACATTATTTAAAGTCGTGAACGTTTTGTTTATGTTCAATGAGTTCATGTCTTTCTAAACTTCCATCAGTACTTTAACAAAATGTGAATAAAACTTTATAGAGATTAATAAATGTAAAGCAATACCTAGCTTTGGAGGTGCCTAATATATATTTTACTATCATAAAACACTACCGCTACTGCCTTTGTATGTGTGCGTACCTCTTCTATTTTCGAAATTTCGACCATAGATAAAATAAAGACAATACGAGATATTTAGAAAAACTGGAATGCCTTGTATGCAATAGTTCACTTGGAATAGTGTTTATTTTTTAAAAGTACGTTCAAGACGCCATGTAGGCAAGGTGCACAATCTAAAACATATCTAGTCAAGTAGGAGAACATACATTATTATATATAACTCGAGGGATTTATTTAAACTTTGTATATAAAACGCATACTCCGTTCGCATATATTTTCATATAGTTAACAAGATAGACTCCAGAAAGATAGACTTTCATAGTATATTTTTGTAGAATCCATAAATACATATATTAATAGTAATGCAGACTGAACAAGAGATTTCTTTTTGATACTAGTTTTAGAACACTTACACTTTCTTTTGGTAGTTCTATATTGCTATGTATATAACTCATTATTACCCAAAAAACGTGAAATAGACTCAAAAGAGTAAAATAATATACTAAATAATACATGATATCTTTTGTGATTGTTCGTCATGGATAGGGAAGTACAATTTATACGATTTTATTTTGTACCCATAAATAACAAAACTGCCAATAATGTCCAGTCTGCCAAAGCACAATAAACATAGCATAGTACATACATATACATAAATATCTACCGACATGAGTGGTTGTATGGCCGATTCGAGCGACTTGTATGGTGTAGCCTTCGCGTAAAGACTGTTAGGGTATAACGGGGTACAACCACGGATGTTGTTATACGATGCCTTTAAAATATATGCGATAGGAAGGAAATGTTGCATAGATCTCCAAGACGAATAAATATTGGTAATCTTTAGCGTGTAGATGAAATTGTTCCTGACGCCTGTGAGGCAATGTCGTATATCTTTTAGTAATAATGAATATTTTAAGCGTACAGCATTGTAATTAGTCATCTCAATAACCAAATGTTCAATGTGAGTAAACGATTCTAGTTGCGATTGTATTAGTGATACGATATATACGTAATAATTTAATTTTTACCCGAAAAAATGTCTGCTTATATAAACAATAAAACTACGAAGTAGAAATACTCTGTATTTTATTACGCACTTTATATATATTAAGTTTTAAAACAACCCTATTATGATTGTAGTCTATGTAATGACATATTAACGTACCCAGTATTTGTAGATATTTCTAAATTTCAAATATACTGAAATTCAAGGTAAGAACATATTTGATAAATTGAAAATAAACATAGATGTAAATAGCAAACCTGATGGGTGACTTTGTTCTTAAGGGGGTTGTCGGCGGACCCAGGACCTTCTGCGCGTGCGCGCCACGGACCCGCGGCCGTGCCCCAAGTGCGGCAAGATCTACCGCTCTGCGCACACGCTAAGGACGCATCTGGAGGACAAGCACACCGTCTGCCCTGGATATCGGTAAGAATCTGGCTAGATATAAGTAAATTAAACTTTTCTGCACACTAGGATTTTCACCTTCGTCGTAGGAGTCCTGGATACCTAAACACCCAGATTCACATCTGTTTTTTTTTATTCAGACATCTGTCCGGGGATCGAATCGGAAACCCATTGAGTTATAGTCCGGTATGTTGATGGGTCCGCCACGTGGACCTCAAATCAATTAATCGAAGCCGATTTGATTGCATGACTTCAATAAATATTATTCCCAACAGGGTACGACTCTCTTTCCACATATAGGAAACGCTTGATTTATACTTACTGTGCTGTCAATTCAATATAAAATATATTTAGAGATTATATATACGCAATAAATGAAAAGTTTGGTATGAAATAAAACTAAAAATAAACACAATGTTTCTGAAAACTACATTCTGAGTCACTTTACTGATTCATGTGTTTAAATTGAGAAATGTGGATACCTATTAATAAAAAGCAAACATATGAAGGTTGTTACTTCATTTGAGTTTAATAAAGCTACACAAAAACGTTTATGTTTTATAATAAAATGTACGATGAAATACATTTATATTTGTCGCTGGCCACCCATGGGCATCTGTAGCCGGGCCCCAGGATCAGCCACAGATGCCTTAGGGCCCCTTGAGAATGAAATAGTAACCCACCGAATAGGTATGTTTTTTTTTCCCACACCTGTCTGACCAGAACACTGCTGTTATTAGGCAGAAATGGATGCGGCGGTAGAGTCGAACCACACAGACTTCTACCACCTTCAAATTTATGAATAATGTTAATTTTAGTCAATCTAAACTATACAAGTTAGTGTTTTTCCACAGTTGCGTGTTGTGCGGCACGGTGGCCAAGTCCCGCAACTCTCTGCACTCGCATATGTCGAGGCAGCACCGCGGCATCTCCACCAAGGACCTGCCCGTGCTGCAGATGCCCACGCGCTTCGACCCTGAACTTGCCAGCCAGTAAGTCACTAATTTTAAGTATATTTTTTTATAAAATGGATATAGCAAAAGAACCAAGTCACAAGAAGTCAGGTCAAAAGTCATGTTACAGCTGCGTTCCCTTTCAGCAGAACAAAGATACTTCATAACCACGCTCATCAAGTTCACTATTCTGGCCGATAAAGTTGCAAAGGCCAGTAAACTAGTAGCGACTTTTCTCTTATCATTTAAAAAATAGTTCGAGAATTAAGAATTTTAGGTCTGCTGCAAAATGACTTCCTGACTACAATACAAGAAAAATAGCCGTCATGTAACATGCAATACTATCCTTCCAGATTACTAGCAAAAGCTGGCGTAAAGGTGTCTCCTGAGCAATTACGCGCCCGGGCGTCGCCGACAGGTCCGCGGCGCTCCGACATTAAGCTGGACGCCAAGTCCGCCGCCTCCGAGAGCAGCTCCATCTGTGGCGACAACGACAACGACGAGCTGAGTCAGTCGCGCTACCAGGACGCCATGCCCGTCTCACCGCCGCGTGAGTGTCTTAACGGATATTATAGTAAGCAATCACCATTTTATTTCGCTTCGTACGTCCTTCGCATGAAATGACCATCGGCTTTCAGTTACAGGCAGTAAGTTTTTATTTCGAGAAACAATGTAAGATAAATCATTGGATTAGTCTTTCTAGTATTTAGGAGTACCTCTGCATGGAAGTCTGCTCTATGAATCAGTTAAGGAACATTCGGAACTTCCTATTTAATGCATGCATTTTAAATCGCTATCAAATGATAACATTAATTTTTCGTCAAGCCGGACATTCAAGTACCAAAACTTTGCAAGAAAGAAACTATGCATGCATCACAAAGTACCTATATCCGTTAAATATAATAAACAAATACTTAGATATTCTTAGAAGTTCATCGTCACTATTCATCGTATTTCAATCCTTCCGCTGATCATCTCATTACGCCATCAATAGCTGCCCACAAGCACACCAGCCCTTTCTAACAATCAGTCCGTTTACAGATATAAACAGCCTGGCGAACACGACGATCACAAAGGTGCCGGCGGTGCGCGCGGTGTCGGCCAAGGCGCTGGAGCCGGCCGCCAAGCACGACGAGTACCCGCCCGGCTTCGGGGGCGGCTCCGCGCTGCTCGACACCTACCTGCAGTACATCGGTGAGAACGTCTTTGGTGAGTCCGCCACCGTAAGGCGAACATCCAAAATTCGCGTTATTTGCTTACATTTGTGATAGTACTGTACCCTACGACATATTTAGCTCTTGAATTGTCCTGAGGCAACAGCCACTACTTTAGACTGCAGATACAGAAACGAATTCAGCAACGAGTTAGATGTTGAGATTGTGTCTGCTTTACTTTTTCGAGATTAACTCTATGTCGCTTTAATGGCTGTTTTATACATACTCATTACACTTATTATTTTACAGGGATGAACGCAGCGAAATTCGCACAAATGAATACAATGCACATGGACAGAAAGACTTACGACGAACCTTCACCGCAAATGGGTTCCCTCCCGCCGCCGCCGACGACCCTTGCACACCAACGCTTTTTAAAACAAATGCAGAGGCAGTACACCGAGACCATGGGGAAGCCTGACATTATGCGTGACTCCGACGAACCCCTCGACCTCGGCAAGGAGAGACAAAGGAACGACAGCATAAGCGAAACGGAACCCGACAAGCAAGACACGATGGACAAGGACATAAGCAAGGACTATTACAACAAATCGTACGATGACGACAGGAATAGGGTGAACAGCTCCGAGCAGGAGCACGACAACAGCGGGCAGGACGAGGGAGACTACTCGGAGGACGAGCACAACAAAATCGCGTCCTCATGAAATGATGCGCTCGTCCACGTTATCACGTAGAATGTTCGTGCGGAACACCGATAGAACAATGTTTTGTTGATGGTTTACAAAAGGTGCTTGAGTGTTATGTTACGTCATTAGCTGATTCTTTGACGGATTAATTGTTGACCCGTGGAATGTCGTTGGTGCCATTAGCCGATGTAATGTTAATTTAAATTTAAGATTATGCGGGTCGAGCCCGTTCGGTCGCAGCTGGGCTTCGGTGAATCGCGGTCGGGTCCCGTGCCTCTGGACGGCGTGAGGACGCATCGAATGCATGTCAGGTTCTCTTTTGAGTTCGGTTGTAGAGTCTAGTGTCGACTTCCAGAGTTCCCTGCACCCGATGTGACCCGAAGCCACATTTCACTAGAGTGACCCGTACACGTTAGTGCAGACCGTCTACTCGCCACTTGTGAGATTGTTTAGTAGGTAATAACTAGTGAGTAGTGACTTTGTATCGTGTATGTAAGGTCCCTGTCACGTAGTAGGGCCTCTTACATTGTAATTCCATCCAACTACCTCAACATTCGGGCCAATGCGGCGTCGTTATAAATTAAAAAAAAATATCCACACAAATTGTGAAATTCCATCCATCTACCTCACTTCAATAGATTTTATTTAATATTTTATACAATTTATAGATATAATACTGTTGTTTTATGCATTTTGCAGATTGCATTTATATATATACTATATAGAGTATATCGTAGGTAAATATTATGCAAGTCATTAGGTGGTTGTTAGTGCTGCCCGTAGGTACTTTTTTTACCATTTTTTTATAGAATACGCACTCACTAGAGAAACATTAGACTGTGTCACGACCGTAGCGACTACAACTTAACCTAAATATCGAGGAGCACACTATATTTAGTAAAGATATGTCTTTGTATACGAACAAATATAACAGAGCTTAAAATGTACTTATAGTATTTAATATTATTACGATGTGCGTATTGAGAATCGCCGACGAACAAATAAACATAAGTATCGATGACCGTATATATATACCGTTTGTATGGTGTTATCATACATACAAGATCTACTTACTATCTTGAGACTGAATATTAATTTCAGAGGTATACATTTTTGGAAGACTCGTGCGATTCGTGAATATTAATTAATAAATAAAAAAAGAGTTCAAATTGTCGTTTAACAGTATCGTAAAACGCATTGTATATAAACTGTGGTGATATGTAAAGTACATGATATTGATAATAATAACAAATAGTAACAAAAAGCAATAATAAAGTATACCTTGATGTTGCCTTCGAGTTGTATATAGGAGGGTAGTTTACGGTTGAAGGCTTGTTGGTTCGTGGACGGATAGTCGGATAGTCGGATAGCCGTACAGTACTAGAAGCAAGAAGGTTTATTTTGTAGTAATGATGTGGGCTCGTTACTTAATAACAATTACTGTGATTACAATCTCATATTAGCCTTCGATAATTATACATATTTTTTAGAGTACAATGTTATAGTTATTTAGTATATCGTAAGTGTACCTTTAAGCGAGTCACAAAAGATATTTACTACCCAAACGTTAGATTTCACGTTATTTAAGAAATTAGTACAATAGGTGAAACATTATAATCTTTTATATGAGACATTTGGGAGATTATTGAATTTATCGAGTGGCCACACTAGACGCATGTGTCAAAAGTGACAATTGTCGCGCCAGTGTTGCTACATGCGACGGATTCTTAAACTACACGTAGATTAAGTGCTACGGGTTGAATGATTATGATTTTTGTTTAGTGTGTTAGTGAGGATGAAGAGTTAAGTTAGTTTGGTTTGTGTATACATTAACTTTGTTGACAGTTAACAGTGTTGCCATAGTGAGTAATTATTTTTTGACTGTACATAAGTTTTGATTGTTTAGAAAGAGAGGTGTGCTTAATCATCTTTATGTTATAGAAGATGGATTTCTTTATTTAGATTATATGTTGAAACGCAAAATGCATATTTTAAATAGATATATATTGCACACACACAAATACATGATACAATAGACAGTTACCAGAATGTGATTAAAATGTATATTTTTCAATACACACTTTTGCATGCCATAAATCAAATATAGCGCGGTTGGGTGGAAGAATCGTCGAAGGATATCGTCGTAAGGTAAATAAAAGATGAGGCTATTTTAGGAGCGATATATTAACCGTGGCATTTAAGTTAACATGTACTTTACGTGTTTATTCTTTCATTTTGTCAAAAGTATACAAAATCCTTCGACGTCACTTCTCGCTCCGCCACAGTTGTTGATTATACTAATATTTTAAATACCAGTGAAGAAATTATAATAGTTAGGACTATAAGTCAATCATTATGCTCTTGGTATTGTGTAAAAAGTACTTTTAGTTACCTCGTGAACTTTGAAAGTTCGATATTAGCGTTTCTTCTTTAATTTAGTCACAAGACTATACCTCATTAGCCTTTCAAGTAAGATTCCTCATATTTGCTTACTCGTGGGATATTTCTTTATCAAATTTTATATAGCATTACAAAATAGAAATGTTATATTTAGAAAGGGCACTGTTTTATTCCTATAAACGTTAAATAAGTATACTAAAGAGTTATTGCATATTCCTTGTGAAAGAAATAATTCCATAACCCCACGAGTGATCAAAGGATTCTTAATTATGTTTGTTAAGGAGCACAAATATATAAACTAAGTTTTATCGACGTGTAACTTGTATGCAAGTAGTCGTTAGTTGACAAGTTTGTTTGATTTCTCGATACCACCGGTTATGTAAAACTTACTACAGGTATCTTACGACCGGAGTATGCTTCCACTGCAAGATTATACTAAATTATAAGCAATACATTTGATTCTCTTAAGCCATTGTTTTTATTATTATTATACTCTGTTATTGTATAGGTGGCGCTACTGTATACGACCGCTGATGGTGTTGCCACCGCAAGAATATTTTTTGTACCAATAACGGTATTTAAATAAATAATAGACTATTTGAAAGATGTTTTTGTTAATTCTGATCATCCACGCCTTCGCCAATGTACATTAGTGTACTAGCTGTATGCTGCTTCACTACATTATAAACGAGAATAATAAAAATAATTGTTTTAAATGTGTTGTTTGATTTTAATACTAATCTCATTGTATCAAGCCATTGCCACATAAAGCGTGCGTAGATAATATTTCACCGTGCATTTTTATAACAAACTTTATATTTTCTTTTAACATTAACCTTAACACTTATCTCTATCTAACAATTTGTAGTACCTGCTTAGAAAGAATTTAATGAGGCTGGTTTTCATCAAAAACTAATATCGAAAACAAATTATTTATTAATTTAATATAATGGAATTATACATTGATAAATATTTCCCTTTAAATATATTAATCATTTACATGTTCTTATCTACATTGTCGCCTAAATAAATAAACTACATTTTATATTATGTATCATACGAAT
>DWNE01000052.1:0-43212 GCA_018249875.1 Cecropterus toxeus
TGCCGGATCTTCTCAGTTGAGGTCATTTTCCGATCCGGTGGTAGTGTAAGAAAAAATACTGTAAATGACAATTTGTATGTGCCCCCGTAGGCCTATACAAAAAATAAAGATATTTCATTTCATTTCGTATGTTTCTAAATTGCGATACGAACTTTCATTCAATAATTAAGATGATAATGTAACTTGAAGTTTGGCATTCGTGCTATGAAATGTCAGCCTTTTACATCTTAACAATATTTTAAGGGAAATAGTTTGTAAGTGTTTGTTACTATTTCACGCAAAAAAATCTCGTCTGATTGCACTAAAATTTGGCACACAGATAGTTCATGTCCTGACTTGGCCTAACTTGGCCAAAACGGGCGAATTCGCGGGGATAAACTAGTATGAAATAATTGGGCACCCTTCGTAAACATTGAAAAATCGATAAACAAAACTTAAGTAACCTAACTTTAAAGCTTTGTTCTTATAAGTTAAACAAATATTTAAAAAAAAAACTTAATATTCTTATATAGTACTCGTGGGAAGCTGGTGATAATATTATAATAAGATAAACGAGAAAAAAACATTTAAGAGTAATCTCGCAGAATCTTTCCAAACTATAACAAGTTATTCTCGCAACTCTAGCTCTTAAGGAGATTAAAATCTGCATAACTGATGCCTCTGTTGTTCGGAGGCGCGAAAACCTTCCCCAAGATTTGCTTCACGACCGACTTAGATTACACTTACAAGGTTTTGATGATTTTTTTAAAAGATTACTTGTGGGTTCTAAATGTAGTTACTTTTACGGATTTGAATAAGAAATTAAAAGTAATCTTTTTACCAGAATGCGTTAGAAGGTGGGTAATGTTTTTCGTATATACATATGTCGTATGTACGTATGTCGGTTTGTATATCGTCTATTTCTTCAGCAAGCGTTACAGTCCAAAGTGCTTAACGGATTGTTGCATATGACATACTATTGGAAGCGAAACTGGTTACCGGCAAATTCCGCTGTGGCCACGATCCATGTTATTGAGTCGAAATATCGGCAAAAAGAAATTCAAAACCGCATACCGTGAGTACTCGTTACATATTAAAATGCAAAATGATGTAGCGTAGCAGAGACTGATGCGACGCAACTTTCGCATTCGAACTCCTAAAAGTTTAACTTACAAGTTTTAATTAACTTGGAATTTTAATCAGTTCACTTGTGCGTTTGCGTTTTATTTTTTTTATACTTGTAATTGATTTAAATATTCTGGTGCTGCTAGTACTTTTAAAAATAAAAAAAAAACAAGATTTATATATAAAAAGCCTACCAGAGAGACTCATGCTCAATTGTGGTACATAATCTATTGCAATATCGATAGTATTATCTTTATCAGTAAAATCATATAAAAATTTATCAGATGAATCTTTATATGATTTTACCGAATAAAATATGGTTTCTGTCACTGGATAATGAACAGGTTCATTCGAATTACTTACTGATCGTGTTTTGCAAACAGTATAGAATAATACAAATCGATACAAGCTATCTTTCTAAGTATATAAATCTGTCTTTAGTCGATTTCAATGAGCATATGAGCGCCGTATCTTATTAAACCGATGGTTCATCAGCAAGTGTCCAATCGACGTCCACACAGTGCATGCAGATACACGAATCGATCAGATATGGCATTGTATCTCAGTGTAAAATAGTGATGTGAATGTGGCTAAGACGTGGCGAGATGTAGGCGACTGGTGGCAGATGGCGGCTAGAGCGAGGTAGCGCCCGCATGGGGCAAGCGGCGAGTATGTGTCGCCTCCACGGATCATGTCTCCACCACAAGAAAAGTACGTATTCCCGACTATTGTTTATTCATTTTAGTTAAAAGCTGTAATCATTCGTGGTTCATTGTGGACTAATATTATATGAAATATGATGTATGCCTACTGTAAATTGGCGATAAACAAATCTTACAAAACTACACGTCATTATACAGATGTAGCAGGTTATTCCTAACTAATGTTTATAATATTTTGTTTTAGTCAAAATAACATTTACTTTGATATAAAGGGGGAATATATTTCACTTTGTCGTGTATTTTTCCTAAGACTGAAGTAGGACACGAGGTAGAATGACACTACATGGTCACTGCCGCCAATGGACATCTGTAACTGACCTACACGAAGCCGAAGCTTAGATGTTCGCCTCATATATTTGTAAGTCAGCCGTAAAATCGCCGTGGCAGAATCCCTCGTTTTTTAACTGTTGAGCTGCCACCACTGATCTTGATTAGCAGTCTTAGCAAGCAGCAATTAACCGCTTTTGGTTTGAAGTCATAATCCATATCACACGAAACGCAGCGGCCACGTTACTTTACCGAGATAGTTTTAATAATAATAAAGTTAATTTCAGACGCATGCGTCCATAGGTTGTGAGTGTGTTAGTAACAATTCTTATTCTATGTTAGTATTGTTAGTTTAGTATAGTACATTTAATTTATTTTATTTAAGGCCTATGTCTATCTCCTTCCAATGTCGCTGTATGTGACAGTAGAGCCTGGCTGCAATCACCTTTCAAATAGATTTAAAGTTAAATATTAATAATAATATTAATATTTTTATTTACTTACTCGTTTTAAAGCGACTACAAAGATAAATCACTAAAAACACAAAGTCATATCTCGACACCAATATTATAGGCACTAAAGTTATTCTATTCCGTAGTTTTTGTTATTTGGACAATACCTAGCTTTTGAGAACAGACGTTCGAATGATCTCCGAAACTAGAACAAACTGAAAGTAGCTCTAGATAATATTTGATATTTACAGTTCAGCGAGCGTATTGGGATTATCTAGATGATCGTTAAATGTTCATCTGTTATTGTATTTTATCTACTGTTCCAACTTTTTAAGGTTGACCGCACACAGACAATCGATTTACATCGATTAAATAGTTTAATCGAGTTGTCGGCTTTTCCGATTGCATGATGATGACGATCAAACTAGTAGTACTAGTTTCTGACAACGTTATGCGCATACAATTAATTAATTTCTTTCTTTTCTAGTTTCTTGTATTGACCTGCATGATTGAGGATGGATTGTTTAGTCGAAGCAATACGTTGAACTGTCGATCTATAGTTGCACACCTATTTAAAAAAATGCAATTGATGTGTTTTCTGTTTTTTTTTTATCAGTTAAGCATCTTAGTCTTATGCATATCTGATTCCATATATAATTTTAGACCTATATTATCGCGGAACTGATACATTTTAATATGTAACGGGTACTCACGATATGCGGTATTTTTTTTCTTTTAACGAAATTTCTATTGCATTACATGGATCGTGGTCACGGCGTGACCTACCCTTAACATATTAAAATTATTCCATATATTTTTAATGTCTAAGGCGATAAATAACATTGTAAATATACGTCAGGCCTTAGCGTCATTCATTTTGAGGGAGTCTGTGGTAAAATAAAATAAAATTGCAAGTTACTTATTTCTGTCTTAAGTGTTGGGCTACTTAGGGAATTCAACATCATGTAGTTGTTTTTATGTGACATAAAACGGTTATCAACATTACGATTCATTTGATGTTACATATCTAAATTCCGAAATGTCCAAATATTACCATAAAGTTCACGACTCTATGTCGCCGCTCCTTGTTAGTAAAGATCTATAAAACTGAGCTGGTTAAGTAAATGGCCAGTTAACATACTCATATTTGTATTGTTCTCTTGTAAGCTGCCAGCGAGTCGCCAGACGCACTCCCATATGCTAAAATCTGCACTAAATTCCGTCTTCCTTTAACAATTTGTATTCATATTGGGTACAAGAACCTTTGAACTTTTGTTTTCAGTTTCCTTTGTACTAAATTGATTGTTGATTTGAACTGTTTCTTAAACTACCAATTTTTAGTACTTTTACGCTTTTGTACGGAAAATAAAATCCGATGGACTGTGGTTTATAATTGAAACCTTAACTTCTTTTTTCATTTGTTCGAATAAATTACCATGATTTTTTTATGTAATATTTCAAATTTAAATTACCCAAGTCTTATTTCATCGTCAACTCATTTCCGTCCCACTGCCAAACTCAGGTCTCTTTGTAGTGTGAGAGGGGTTTAATTCACTATACTAGCTAAGTGCAAATAGGTGCCAGGCGGTAGAACCAATGTAGTTCGACCGGGGAAGCACCACCGCCACACCTGTGTCTAGCGTGAAGCAGTTCTTGCGTTTCGGTGGAAGGGTGCGGTTGCCGGCTTACTTTTATATGAGGCGAGCATCTTAGTCCTCAGAAGTAGCAACGCATCTGTAGTCGACTTCATATAGAACCCCTGTTCTATATGAAGTTGCTTACAAATGTCCATGGGCGGCAGTAACCACTTACCATCAGGTGGGCTGCTTGCTCGTTTGCTACTTTATATTTATAAAAAAAAATCTTGCATCCAATCTGTAATAGAATTTAGACAGATTTCCTTCTTTATGAAATAGCTAATAGATGTCCATAGGCAGCAGTACCTATTTAACATAGGGTGGACTGCATGCTCGTTTGCTTCGATCTGATAAAAAAACACATGTGGAATTGGTTTCGGATATCCACGGGAGACGGGGATCATTTTACCCTCCAGTCGACTGTATGGATGTTTGTTACTTAAACCTCATAAAAAAAAACAATTGGATGAAGTGTATTTCTTGGCGTGTCTAATGTATGAAACTTTATCATTCATAACGGTGGCCAATAATATTTACAAAGAAAAGAGTAACGTACCTTAAATAAACGATTTACATCACTACTACTGCCACCTAGTAGTGGAATATAAAACCTTAGTAATGTAAAACGCGTCATCTATATTATCATTACTGAACTATTTAAAGTATTCGTTCTCTATTCTAATATTAGTGAACTCTCTATCTCCTTAGCTCCAATTCGTTTTAGTGTATGTTCAAACAGTAAGATGGCGTGCAAACTCACAATACTAATAAGATATCGAATTAGTTGACAAAGCTTTCGCTAGATGGCATTGTATCTATACAAGAAAACAGATGGCGCTGTTACCCATATTTTAAGCCTTGATTTATTTATTATTTTAAATTCATATTCTGAATTATTTCGACTGCCTAAACATAATAATTACTAACTTAAGACAAATTGCAAAATAATACTAATAATTATTGTTATTTTCAAGTGACCTTAAAGTTAAACTAATGGCCTTAATTTTATCATTTTATTAATTTCAATGTTTGGAATTTTTGGAATGTAGTGTCGGCTACATTATTTAATATTTTTACAAAATTCGTATGGACATTATAAGTTAAAAGAGCCAAAATTAAATAATTTTATAAGTCATAATCGGAAGAAATTTCCGCTATTCGTCCATAGATGGCGTAACTGAGGTATAATTAGAAGATTTTTGCAATAGCGATTCCTATCAGATTATTATTTATAAGCTATAAAGGAGCATAAGTGGTATAATGTAGCATGATTCAAGACTAAAAATGATATTTACCTCAAAGGTAAAATGTCATTATTTCAGGAACTTTCTGTTGGCAATGGACGTGGAACGAAAAAAAACTTAACGACGTTATGAATCATCCTTTTTATTTTTTAAAATAATTATAGCTAACCGTTTCGGCAATAATAGTTACTATTCTCATTTTAATGACACGATAAGCATTTTCCGTTGTTAAAATTATCTCGCATTAAAGTTAATGGGTTAATTTTTGTTCGATAAATTGTAAAATAAAAAAATTACTCCATAAAATAATTCAACACTAAAACTTAACTATTAAATTACATAGCAGTTCGACTACGCATCGAATACAAAAAAATAACTTCTATAAAAATATAATATTCAATAAACATATTGCAGCTTACGGCTAAAATAATTAAAATAAAAAACATGGCATCGCATAAATTTAACATAATTATGATATTAATTTAACTTACATACGATAAATAACTCTATATATAATGTAACTAAACAAACAGACATGTCGTGAAATACCAGTATGGAATCATCTATATATTTCAGAATTATTTCAAGACTTAGGTATGTATGTAGGTATTGAATGACGTATCACCTAAACACCTAGTAGGTAGGTACAATATTAACGTCACATCACATCCCTAAAATTTATTTACATTTATTTATTATCATAATTTTAATACATGCCAAACACGAATTTTGACGTCTACCTAATCGTAATTTTTATTCTAGGGCCTAAACATTTCAATTTTACAATTTTACGCCGAAATACAAGTAGGTAGGTACTTAATTTTGAAGTTAAATTTTAATTTACAATTTTATTACTCTCGCCGAAAAAGTGTTCCGCAATTTTACATTCCATAATTTTATTTTTTTAATACAATTTTGACTCGATCACGACATCATAACAAGAATAAGAAATTACAAAAATAAGACTAGAATACACCGATTGAGAAGAGATTTGGATACAAACAATTTTTTGAGATATATTTTCTTATGATGTAAAATACAGTCGGTTAAAATTCAGATCGTTTTAACTTGTAAATTATAAGTACGGAAAGAAACAATATATTAGTATTTTTTTATTTCTGTGCACTCATAATAGTGCAAGTCATAATAGTCAAAAATATCCACAGTAAATTCAGTAAGGTTCGAAAATTGAAGTTTACCAGCTTCAACGTAAATCATTTTGTTTTATTCCTATCAAATCGAATGTAGAATAGTGACAGACGAATTGTTATGAACCAATTGTGGTATAAACTTACAAATTCCATAGATATTGTTTTTAACCATTTCCATTTAATTGTTTCCATATTCTTTTTAACATGAACATTGCACATACTATGAAATTATCCTTTTTAATTATAATAATTCCAAATTCTACAAGGAATTATTATTATTTTGGATATTTATCTAGTTGAACGGTTACGTAAATTATATAGTTTTTAAAATTTTGTATACGAATTCAAATGTTGCTTTACAATGGTTTTGACTTGTAATTAGAAGCTAAATTGATTAATTTCCTTTTAATATTTGATAATGTAAATGCATTATTTAACCCTTGATCTTTGTTCAGGTTATCATCATGGCTACTGTAATATTTAAAAAATCAGAAAAAATCGTAATTTTCGTTTTATTTTGCAATTGGTTCAAAGTTTCTTTCAAATGAATTTTAACCGACTGTAACAATTAACAACGTAAATGCCGTGTGACACTACAGAGGCTAGGCGTACAATGTTATAGTAGACAAAAACAATGCGCTGTTGGCTGAATTTTGACCTAAAGCTTTAAGAATTTGTAAATGTAAGAATTTTTGTGTAAATATTTTTTTAAGTTTGTAAAATTTTATTTTTCAAAACAAAATTCTTTTGTATTATTAATTGTAAGTACAGTTAAATTGAAGTTTCAAATATCTATTATCTTTGATTGTAATATAATTTTAAGATTTTTTTAACAACACAATAATTTTATAAACTTTATATAAATAGTTGAAGATTCAAAAATGTATGAAATTATAATTCATATAATCTTATATTAATTTCCGTTCTAAAATTGTTTTCATTTTAAAATGGGTATGGCACATAACGTAGGGTGTAATTATCAGTTAACACACAAATATATAATTCCATTATCTATGACAAAGAGGTACACAGATTTTTTTGTATTTATGTGGTTTTTTATTCGTTGTTCACTACGTTAACGCGAACTAAGCACTTTAGTCAAAATGCGTACTTAGTAGGCGTTTTGAGGGCCCGTTTATAAAAAATACCCGACAGTTTTAAGAAAGTAGTTTTATAAACGAGTCCTGTATTACATTACATTAATTATGCTAACTTACAATAAGATACGTTAACTACTATGTGAGTATGAATGAAAACCTGGCTATCCTGACTACTCTTAACTTACGATAAATGTATATTTGGCTAAATATTCATAAAACAAGCAGATAAATTCAACGAAAACTATGAAGCGACGGAAACAATAGTTTAACAGTCAATAAGGATGCTTAATTCAAATCAACAGCAATTGATTTATTAAAAACTTAACAATGAATATTGCAAAACGTGTTCATTCTGTTCACTCTTTTGTATCTCTTACAAGTGACGTTAATCTAATAGTCACTGCTGCCCATGTATATCTGTGAGCAACTTCATACAGAACAGGGGGTTTTTAATCTGAAGTCATTCACAGATTTGCTACTCCCGAAGAATATGAGTAAGAGGTGGAGAATCACAACCTTCTGCCGAAACGCAAGAAGCGTGAAGTAGCACGCTAGAAATGGGTGCAGCGGTATATGCCCGGTCGAACCCTAGAACACCTTGACAAATTTCAGAATGGTTACATTTAAGTAGCAGAGACGTTAACTCCGATTTTACTTCGATCGTATTACAATAACATTAACAATACCTGACAATAATACTATGTAATTAGTCAAGTTGGTAAACGACAAAGTTCACAAAAATGTTAACTTTATAGTAACAACTTTCCTGAACAGTAATAGTGTTATGGCATTTTGTAATCTGGCTTCAATAAATACCAGGTCAGAATTGTTATGTACATTATCCCCTCGAATTGTCAATTATTGATCACATTTTGCAATATCCTTAATTTTTAAATAAGAAATGTAATGTAATCGCATGATGTTTTGCGAATTAGTTCGTCATTGAAATTGTGGCTTTATCAAGAACTGCGATTATGGCTATAGATTTTAATCATTTCCGTAATAGAAACATTTGCCATTTCGTCATAAGTGTAATAATTGAAATATCTCACGCGTATTATGTAAGTTCAATGCTGTCCACTTGAACTATGTTATTATTAAGCAGTGTTCTAGTATAATGCCATTCGGAATCATCTTGCAATATAAGCATTGCAGCTCGTTTTATGTATGAGCTTATCTGTTTTCTCGCCTAAGATAG
The DNA here is from genome assembly GCA_018249875.1 of Cecropterus toxeus. Classification (NCBI taxonomy): domain Eukaryota; kingdom Metazoa; phylum Arthropoda; class Insecta; order Lepidoptera; family Hesperiidae; genus Cecropterus; species Cecropterus toxeus. Next base: position 8,876 of record DWNE01000052.1, read on the forward strand.
TCCTTGATAATAACCACGTAACTGATATGGCCTTGTCTCTGTATGACAGTACCTGTACAGGGCCCACATTTCAATTATTTTTCTTCCTATTCAACGCACACTGCATTAAGTAAAAATTGATGCGAGAAATACCGATCTAGAATTTATATGAGCCAAAAGTGTATCACAGTTTCAAAGTTCAAATATTTTAGCCTAGTCATTATCAAATATAACAATATGTAAATCGGACTGTATAAACTATTTTTGAATATATATATTTAATTTGTTTTCTGTTTTATCCTGTCTAAAAGTTAAAATATTCTCGTATCAATCTTCCCAGAATCTCGCAGCGCAAGCAACGATGTTAATCAACTTATTCTCCTAGTAACAAAACGTTTAACGCAATTATCAAATTGTAAACATTAATGAGCCAATTAAACTACATTTTAGGGGGTGCCATATCCATTTCTTAACGAGAACGTACCAACAGCGCATTCCAGTAAGTTAAGAAAAATGTGGAATCACTAGTTTCCACTTGGGTTTGACATCAACAGAAATCAGTACTATTGTTACTAAAAAACAACGCTGGAGAAATACGAAGAAAAGATACTGAAAAAGATGTCTTCGCCGTTCTCCAACCTCGCCAGCGAGCGACGTCGCCGCTGCACTGTTAATTAGGCTTTATATTATTATTAAATGTACACAGCTTAACTACGGAATTTTTCATCATAAAATAAATGTAGAAAAAATTTCTTTTTCAAATTTTTTCCATTCAACATTAAAAAATTTAATCGTCGAAAACTTAAAAATAACCTCTGACAATTCGCAGACACGATCTGTTGCTTTATAACTATTCCATTGCGATGATCACAGAAATACAAATGTGTGTGCATTCTCGTGCGGCATATAAAATTTACTAGTAATTTGCAGTATTTTCGTCGCTTACTCTGAATAATCCTTACCTTAAATTTAAAAATCTTTAATTCGAAAATACAACGTTAATTTTTTACAAATATTTTTACGCTGTGCCGCAAGAAAATGCACACGGAACTTGAACACTTTCTTGGAAACGTAACTTTTGCTCTAAACATATTCTAATGTAGGATACACGATCCGTGCTTTTTTTCTTTTGTACAACTCGAGAACGCTCAAGTTCAGTTCCCTAACACGATGTTTCATTAATTATAACTTTAAAAATACCAAACGTCCATAAATTTTTTCCTTCTACTATGACCTAAATTTAAAACAATACCATTTATACAATATTCATAGGAACTCTTTTGTTGTTATATTAAATTTATTTATATATTAAATTTATGAGGATTTTTTACATAAATAGCGATCCGTTCACTCGATTTTTTGTTGCGATTATTCAAAAATTGGTTTCGTTTTTGTTTCATCAGTCGAAAATTGTTTTGTTTTGCGTCTAATGTTATGATTTCACGTTTCCTAGAAAACTTAATCTTCATCGGGTAACCTTCGCGTCTTGTAACTGGCCGTTTCATTCCAAACAATAATTAAAAATTCGCCGAAAAGTGTTGTATTTCGTAAATAAATTAAAGAGAAATAAACGAATTGAATTAAATCTTCATCCACAACCAAACTTCACGTAAATTATAAACGATTTTTGGGCTATTGCATTGTGTTTTTTCTCTATATACATTGATATGTCGTTACAGTAATATTACAGGTTCATTGTAAGTATTACTGTGTAGACAGAATCAATATTAATTCAAGAATGAAATAATTACGTACGTTAAATCAGCTTACTTATTACCTTACCTATGTTTACGATTATAAGAAGAATACTACGATGTGTACGTATAAAACCGTTTGGGATACGACTTTTTACGTACAGACCGTCCCTTATTTATAATACATGATGATAATATTAAAAGAATTAATATTCGGCAACACTTGACATTCTTACTGTGATAAATTGCAAAAATGTTCACTAAATTGCAATATGTGAACAGTTTTGCAATTTGGTTAACTATAAAACTATTGCTGTGACAACTGAGCACCTAGATTCTGATTCTAGGTTCTTGATGTGATTGTTATGTGAAAAGCAAAATGCTTTAATCATTCTGAGAATGATATTCTGGGCTATTGTAGTTTGATATTTTTTATTATAATGAAAATAAATATAAATATTTGGGCTATTAATATGTCTGTCCGTGGTATAAAGAATGTCTTGTGTGATTTTTCTATCCATTCATGATTTTATTTGTCGAAGCAGGTGTAAATACATCTCTGTGTTATTAGCTCGACTTGTCCAATTATTATATATTAATGTATTGTCTTGTTTATCTGTATCGATTCAGTGAAAAATCGCTATTCCTCCTTCATGTTACTCCACGTCGATAATTGAATATTATTTACAAAAAAAAAATGTAACGGCAGTCTTCAGAAAACAATAGTTCATTTTATATACAACTATACAAAATCATTTGTAAATAATGATATTTTCCGTCAAAAATAATAACCTCACGAACGTAATAACTTTACTTCATTTAGGTAAACTAAAGCGTTAACATTGCGTAATGCCTAAATCACTTACAACCTATCACTAATATGGCATTTGAAACAATAAAATTAATAAGCCAAGAAAAACGAATCATAATTCATGGAACGAGTAAATAAAATAATTTCGATATCTTTTTTTTAAATAGAACATTTGTGCGTTCAAAAACGTGACTAGCATAAGACGTGTTATTGCGTGAAAAAGATAAAAGATAATCAAATTAATAATAAAGACATCTATTCTCCTAGTAATAAAATATCCTATGGAAACTTAATACGCAACTAAATATTGCAAAGTCTCGCTAAATGCGATAAAACGTGCGTTAAAACAGTTTGGCACATCCAAAAGTTTGTACTAAGCTAAGAAATACACTGCTCTGTGGTAAAGCTAATAAAAAATAAATATAATATAATTATTTCAATAATAAAACACATTTAACCAAACACATCCCTAATGAAATTGCACAGAACCTATATGTCGTCTACATTCTAATTACTTGATCGGGCGAGTTCTTGTTCCATTTTGTTCATTCGACTATTTTAGGTACTTTTATATATTTACAGAAAGATATCTTTTTTCGCTAAACGTTCCCTATTTACAACAGATAGTTCTATCTAAGTATTGTTACCGTTTATTTGTATAATTTAGTCAGCTACATTAAACAAACTATTTTACCCAAAAACGAATTGTCACTGAAAAACGAACACAATTACTAATCAGAGGCGATTTCAATTTCACGCTCCGTACGAAAAAAAAATTTCAATCCGAAATTAATTAACGATCACAATTTGTTCGAAATGTTGTTTTTTGCGATAATTTAACAGTGAAATCGCATCGGATTAGTAATAGCTGAATTTTCATGGCTGCGGGTTCTGTTGGAGGTGGACAGCTTGTTGCGCGGCTTGCTGGGCGGCGTGCTGGGCGGCCTGGGCAGCTTGGATGTGCTGCTGCTGGGCGGCTTGGGCGACTTGAGCCGCCTGAGCCTGGGCGGCTTGCTGGGCCGCTTGCTGAGCTGCTTGTTGCGCGGCAACAGCTTGCTGTGCGGCAACAGCTTGCTGCGCGGCAACCGCTTGCTGCGCCGGTGACGGCAAGTTGAAACCCAACATTCTTGGATCGTGTAACCGCAAAGCCTGTTCCAGTCGTTGTTCCTGAGCGATTCGGAAAGCCTCTACCAGCTCTGGTGATAGTTGTCCACTAGCGTCGGTTGGCTGTGGAGGAAAACCGCCATTGTGTCGCAGCGGACTGACCGCTTCAGGATTATGGACTTGAGCCTGAGCTTGAGCTTGAGCCTGAGCTTGTGCTTGAGCTTGAGCTTGAGCCGCAGCCGCTTGCGATACAGCTAACCGAAGAGCTTCAGCTTGACTTCGAAGCAACGCTTCAGCTTGTTGGATCCTCAGTGCTGCTTCTGTCGGAGCCGGTGGTGTTTCTGGAGGTGGTTGGGCGGGTGGTTCTCTTGCTAATTGTTGACGCATCGCTGACACAAGGTTTGCAGCTGCTACTTGTACTGCGTTAGCTCCTTCTCCAGGCTGAGCCATCATGTTCGCGGCCGCTGCAGCGATCGCTGCTACTCGTTCGTCTCCGTATGCTTGGTGGCCGTTGTTGGCTGATCGGAGTAAATCAGTTAGCTTGTTGACTGCAGCGCCGGCTTCGGAACCAGCTGATGAGGAAAGACGGCCGTTTGATGAGGAGTCAGAATGAGCTGGAGATGGTGGTGCTAAGTTCAAAAGGCCTGATCCTCCCGCGGATGCAGATACAGCGGCTAGGATGTCTCGTTCTCGTCTTTCTGCGGCCGCACGGGAGAGAACGTACTGGGCAGCAAACTGATGTTTAGGTTCCATCCTCATATGCTCCATGTGGGAAAGAAGTCCTGAAAATATAGACATTGTTTATACCATTAAAATAGTAATTATCGATGTAACTACCATCAACAAAGACTTAAGAAGATTAAGAAACTGTCTTGAAAGCTTGTTTGTTTTTTTTTTATATTCTGGTAAATTTGTTGTTATGCTAAAATATCGAAAAACTTCGCAAATACTTGTTAACTGTTTTATGTTTCACTGGTACTTTAGTACTAGATTGTTATAATATTGATGTTTCTGGAGTTATTAACATTTATTCTAAAAATAGTTTTACTTTAGTAATAAACACGCCTTCTACACGCCTTCTACACTCATAATTTTTGTAATTTTCAAGTCGATACTGTATCCTCCTGTATCCTGATCCTTCAGCTGGTGTTCTGAAAATAATTTAACATATTTCTCTAACGTACCACTTTCGTGTGTAAAAACAGCCTGACACACAGAACACGGCCACATTCGAAGGCTGCTGGTCAACTGCGTCTCTGGATGACAGGCGAGATGCTTCCTCAGGGAACCCTCGTTCACGTAATGCTTCCCGCAGACAGGACACGGATGGTTCGCAGTCCGCCGCTTCGCTACATAAGGATCAGTTGGTTTAGCTTGCGCCGGGTACGGTGATGTGGCAGGCGGACCTTCACCAGCATCACCAGGATAAGGATTGGCAGGTTAGTGGGTTAGAGGTGGGAAAAAAAAAACAAACCGGTTAGTTCCATTGTTAGTACAATGTAAAGAAGAACGATTTTCCGTTAAATGCTCCAAATTTCCTTGCAATAATTTCGAGGGACTTACTTAAGCTAATCATCAAAGAAGGGAGGGTTTCGATGTAGCAGCATTTAACAAAACGTCGCACTTAACAATTGACTAGAAATTAAAATAAACAGAACTTAGGATGCACAAAAACCAAAACATAAACCAATTAACGATTGTGACGTCGAGGCTGTTGAAAATAAGGAAAACGTAACTATAAGATGTATAAACAAAACATGTTATGATAATAAAGTTGGCAAGCCATCCGAAGAATCGGTCGTTCGAAGCAAGAAATGTTTGCAAAACACCATACCCTTCCAATAATGCTGAAACAATAACAGCCAATCCTTCGGATGGTTCTCTTACTTATTTAGTTAACTAAGATTTGTGGAAACGATACGTTTTTGTTCCGTTGATTATAAAACCAACACCCCTTATGGCTTTGTGTCAGCTGGAAGCTCTTCCGGAAATTTTAACAAAATAAATACTTAAGTACACTTTGTTTAACTGCCCCTTGAAGTGGGTATTTTATGGCGTTTGAAAAGTTAGATTTACGAGACTTCCAGTGACTATCCTTAAAGCTAAAGTCTCATCTGTAAGAGCGTTTCAAAAACTAGCCAATTATTTTAAAATTTTGCTAGCACAAGAATTTGCCGATATCGAGAATTTTGGCAACACTCATAACAGAGAAGGCTGCTTAATCTAACCTTAACTAAATCCACCTAGAAAAAAGGAACGTATCTATTTCGTATAGATGCGTTCATTTGTACCAAAAAAACCGGACGACGCGTCCAGAAACTTACTGGCAACGCCGGACGCATTCGGGTCCTTATGTGTGTTCTTCATGTGTTCGACTAAGGCTTCGCCCCCAAAAACGACCTTGTGGCAAATGGGACAAGGTGTAGCGGTTGCCCCACCGATCATGAGTGCCGCGTGTTGCTGCAAAACACCAAGGTGCAGCTGAAGCTCCTATTCCGCCGGACGGCGATGGGGGCATAGCAGTGCAAAGATTAGCATCGTTATACAAAACACAATATACAACAGTCAAAGGGAATTTAGAAAATGATAATAATGTTCAAAATTATAAATAACTGCCAAAGGGAATTTTGTATAATGGAATTTTGAAAAACAAAAACAACATTAATATAGCCAATTGTAAATATAAAAATAATCAAAATGTTTCAATCATAGCCAAAATATTGAAACAATGTTAATGAAAATGTAATTTTTGCAATTAATTTCACAATATTATTTCACATTATTTTATAATATACATAATTTATGTTTAAAAATTTACAATTTAATAAAGATCTTAAATTGATAAAACCAAATAATTTAATATAAAAATCGGAATAACTATAATATTTGTGAATCATTACTGAAGCAATATAGTTAACAAATAATGTATTACAATTAAAAAAACAACTATGTTTGTTACAATTTTACTCGTAACTTGTGCTCAGTGAAAAATTATTTGAGATGTCTACATTTCGTTATGTTTGAACTAAATTTTATTACAGGTTATGAAAATAATAATAATAATAGGCCAGGGATTTCATAATGAAGTGAAAAATTTAATTGTTTAATATGTTACTTCTTTAAATGTGTATATTTTATCCTAATCCTATTTTTTTAGTTTTAAACTTATTGTGTACTGGTACTTCATTTGTTATGTTGTGATATTCATCTTGAATAAATATTATTCCTTCTTTTTTTCTCATGAAAATCAGGCCTTTGCGGTTACATTATTAATTTTGTTCTATCGATACATTATTAAATGAGTTTAGTAATACCAAACTCACATTTTATGATTTTGAAATAATTAACATTTCATAATATCTATATTAAAATTGGGTTAAGGCCAACTTATAGTATTAAGGACTATTACTTACTTTTATATTTTATCTTTTGAGGATTGATGCGAAGATTAAATGTATTATATAATTTTATAGGAGTACTTAGGTGTCTGAGGGATAAAAGACTGGGGTGAATTATGAAGGTTTTGAGAAAATACTAGGATATTTAAGGAGTTATAGGATATTTTCTAGTGTCATTAGATACTGACCTTGGCCGTATGCGTTCTCAAGCTACTCTCAGTGGCAAAGCCCTTGCCACATATATTGCAATGAAATGGTCTGTTCTTGGCACGTTCCACCTGGGCATCATGATTTCTGAGGTGTTGCTGAAGATTTGAGAGCTGGATGAACGCTCGCCCGCAGTCCGGGAGATGGCATTTGTAGGGACGCTCGCCTGAAAAAAAGGGCTCAATTATTTTTTCCATTTTATTACTAACGCGTTCACATAGGAAGTTGTGTATAAAATCAATTTTGAGACAAGATACTTATTTCCGAAAAAGGTATGCTTACACAATAGTACGCGTCCACTCTATTGCTGATCACCCTCGGTGTTCCTTAAGTTAGATCTGTTGTTTTTTTTATTAAAAACAAATGGGAGTAGCATACGGCAAATCTATAATAAAATAAATAACGGAAAGTCTATAATAATCGCCAAAAAGGATCAGAGTATTACCTGAGGTTGGCCACATATGCATTGCTACCCCTAAGGACTAAATTGGAACGCCTCCGATAAGTAATCCCTCTTACCACACAGCCGGTCTATGTCCGATTCGCATTATCATTATTAGGCAGAAATGCACTACAATTCATTGTTATACTTATCCTGTAGTATTATTATATCATATTTTGTCTATGTCCAGATAGCCACATACAATATACCTATGATCTAGGCTCTAGAACATTTGTACGGCACCGAGTCGAGAACAGATTGCGCAAGTATGTTCCACTTCTCAACTGAGTAGTTGGTTAAATAATGTGTCATCAATTTGCTCAAGTGACTTGATCGACGCTCACAGAAAATGCCATTTTTATAAGCTCAGTCCTATTTTTATTGGAGGTCGTGGAATAAGTTGGAGTTTTAAAAGCTTTTGTTTAACTTGCAATGTTTGTAAGTACGTAATAAGTATGTTATAACTTTTTATAAGAAAGACGTTGTAAACGTGATAAATGTATATCACATTATTTATATACAATAAATATCCCAACTAGGATGTGGATGGAATACCTATTTAGAGTATAAATATGTATTCATGAATGTAGTGTAACGTATGGGTATAATCGTATAATTATAGTAGGCTACCGATAGGCAGTGAAAGTTTGATTAATTTATTTGTACCAATTGTTTTTTATTGCTGTAAAACGCCTAGTAATTATGCTTTCCTATAATAACTTTTTTAAAATATAGCATACACATATAAATTATATTTAAAAATAAAATTAAATATGTTTAAATCTATTGGTAAACTGATTGGTACTCAAATATAATACTCAAATATCTGACATGACCATCAAAATAAATAGATACGGACGTGTCCAAATATTAAAAGGAATGAATAAATTAAATCTACATCATCAGTGACAACAGTTTAATAAAAAAATCCACATATTATTAATTCCATCGAGTTTTTTTTTTAATTAGAATTAAAATTATGTTACAATTTAAACTCAATTGACAAAAATGTAAATCGAATTAAAATTTTCTTAATTTTCATAAAGTTTTACATTTCAAAAAAATTTGCGCATTATAATGTATTTTTATTTCTCGACATCTTTTCCTTTACGACCCGATAGAACCCGTTCCTTACTATGTACTAGACACTTCCTACGTGTAGGCACAAGTTGTCGGTTGTATTAATCACCATTTTAACTCATTAATAACCCAATACCGTATTAATTGGATGTTGCGAAAGTTTACAGCTTAGTTTATTATTAAGTTTGCTTTATAGATGGTAATAAGGTCTGTTTTCATGCTCAAATTTATTTTTAAAAGTTCCAATTCTTAAAATAGAGATATTATACATTTTGTTTGTACTTTAAAATTTTCGAAGAACAAAGAAAAATATAAGAACATTCAGTTACTCCGTAACAAAAAAGATCATTGTAACTCGGTTGCAAGTCTCCATTTGAAGAATGAGGACATTTTTCATTCTGATACTTTGACTTTAATGGTCGTCTATATCCATTTTACGTCATACAAAGTAAATACATCTTTATCGTTGATTTTTAAACAGAAACGACATTATTAGTTCTTATGACTTTCCACATAAGGTAGTGATGAATACTACAACATAATCGATAGTTAAGATCTTTCATGTAATCATAAGTTGGCATAAGTTGGTCTCAGTAAATATAGGTGCTTCACAAAGCCTAATAGATTCCATAAGGTAACTATGACTTACGGTCATTATTATTACGCAATGAGTGAGTAATTTACTTGTTCCGTAATTTACAAAGTAACCGGTACTTACACGACTTTTTCTTAAATAAAAAAATATTGGATTAAAAAGTTAATCGTCAGAGTCATGTTAAAGGATGACGAATGAAAGTATTAAAAAGAAAAAAATATTTTGAAATTGGAACACCGTTGCACAACGAAGGTCAAGGACCTGGCAGTCACCGAGACCTAAATGGCGCCAAAAATCTCAACCGCGACCTAACCCAACTGAACAGAGCGAACCATTTTTAAAATAAGACCATAATAAAACGAATGCATACTTTTAGCCTGTACGCCAAGCAAATGCATAGGTCATTGAACGCACGCACACTTGCACACACTCACACACTCACACATGCACTGTCTCTCGTATTGTATAGTCCTTGCGTTTGCGTGTGGTTGTGTTTTTGCATGTTTGTGAAGAATGCGTATGCACACGCGGGCATTCGTAAGCAAAAGATATTGTAGAATTATTTCCTAGATGCGACCAGATATATGGCTAGTACGTTTGACATAGCATGGAAATATTACTATGGGCGTTTGGTCCTAACGGTCCGTGGTATTACGGCTACTATTTTACGAGTCGAGTAAAAGTTTGTAAATTATTGGGATCATTTAAATCGGGTGCGGCCAGCGATCGATCTTTTATAAGTGGCCTTCTATCTAGATTTATTTGGTTGTATAATTAAATTTTATACGTATTTCAAATCAAAGTAAAACTTTCATTTAGGTACTGGTTTACTTTTAATATTTTAATTCAATAAGTCAATGTTAAAATTAGAATGATTTTGAATAGATTTAAATTAGAATTAATGTGGGTGACATTTTTGTATTGTCAAAATTATTTACATTTTATTTCCGAGTTTACATTTGAAAAATTTGAATTAAGAATTATTGTTTAGAATATGAAAAAATAGGCATATAATTTAAAACTCATTCCATGTTATATCAATCAACGTCCGTTCATCTATCTCTTGATCGGGTTACCGTAAAACGATACTCATTATGAAACTGGACCATATCTGTTCTATTCTAAATATAAAAGTTATAATGTTGTTACAATATAATACTTGTTAAGAATTTTCTACAGTTATTAAATTACTGTACAACTTTGTATTGTAGGTAATTGTTTAAATATTTATGGATATTTACATATTTTAGGATGACAAATAATTTAAAGGTACAACTTTTTTATAACTTGTAGGTTAAGTTAGTTACATTAAAGAAAAAGTTGAGGAGACAAGTACTTTACAAAAATTAAAATCTCGTCTTTATTTTATATTTTAGAACAGATAGAGAAATAATTACTATAGTAAGCACATTTTTATGTTAAGTCCAGTGACATTACAATGCAAATTTGTGAAAGTTATTTTAACATCCCTTAAGTTATCTTTTCGAGTACTAAGCAAAGATTATCTATCTGTATTCTGCCAAGTCATTAGAAAGTATTGTGTATTACATTACACAGTTTAATGAAATAGAAAACTGAGTATTGTGACGCTAACACAAGTACCTACAGGACTGAATGGGAAAATAAATTACTAAAATTGACACACAACTGTCAGAGTCTCCCGCCATTTCTAATCGCGCCATTTCTCTCATCTACGCACAGACTATCTAAAAAGATCTCGGCGGAGCACAGATTAAATCTTGTCCATGGCAAATATTTCTTCCGGGTTCACCGTTCTCTATACTATTGTAGCCAAGCAACCATTTTTCAAGCTATACAACCTACGCGTAAAAGCGGCCAATGTAACTTGAGCTCTCGTTTCGATCATAAATACCCCGGAATGGTCTGTAATGTCATAGATGAAAGAGACGCGGCGGTTCAAAGTTGAGTGGCCAGTGTTGACTATGGTTATTTTTGTTATTTCTCTATGAATAAATGTAGAGAAGGGAAAGGCGTTTGCCTTAGCACAGTTTGAACGATGCACGTTGGTTAAAGGATGGTATCTACTCAGATTGTAATAATATTTATCGGTATTAATTCGTGCAGGAATATGGAAATTGAATTTACAATTTCTGTGTGCTATTGAAATTGCAATATAAAAACGTTTCGAAAAAAAAACTAAAAATATGTGCTTCCTTACGTAGTTCAGTATCTTTTTAATACGCACAGTATAAAAAACATCTAAATACTTATAATTTTTTTCAATATTTTTTTTAAATTTTGAACATCCATTTAAAACATACTTTTCATTAAATTAATATGTATCATCATCATATGTAAATACAGTTTTTTACTTACAATAAATTATTCATTTTATTTTTACGTATATTGTAGGTACCTAGTACCCATGTACCTACCTATTTTATTATGCAAATCTTGCGTTTATATGCCGTTATTTGTATGTAATTCTAATAAGACACGCGTCACGACAGTTTTATTGACATTTTACATAATAGACAACATTTTCAAATAAATGATAAAGGTTTCCAATTGGAATGCGTGTCTGTACCCTATCCACGGAACTATTAATTATGTCCCGTAACTTTGTTGATTAGTAATTGCTTTTAAATAACCTTTCGTTTTGTTCGTAATTGGTTTAAAATAAAGAGGAAAAATGGTCCTTTTAATTTAAGCGGACGTTATATACAATTGTTTTAGGTACAGACCTACTGTGCGTGTAAGTTCTTTTTGAGTTCGATTCGGTCAACATTAGTACGAGAATACTAATGCTGTACGAAACGAATTCAATAACCTCATCTTTGGGTACAATTACTTGTAAGTTTACTTTTACCATTTATTCTGTCGAGAGTACTAATGCTGAACGAACTAATCCAGTAATCTCCTCTTTGGGTACAATTACTTATAAGTTTACTTTACCATTTTTTTCCGTCGTATTTTGCTGAGTTTATTAAAGTTATTTTAATAATAAGCAAAGCTAAGTAAATTCTTAGTAAGGCCTTGTTTATGAAAGCTAGATTATTGAAGAACAAAAATTAATATAAATCTAAAAAAAATCTTCAGGTTAAAGAATTAAATTAATGTTGAAATCTTTAAAAGCAATCGTGTAAAACCTTATCAATTATTATCATACATACATATAGGAACGAAAATAAGTTTTCTCTATATTGAGGAATCTGATATTTATGTAACCAGCGCATATTTTTAAAGTTAATCGGTAATGCCGTGTGCAAACATTTATCAAACAGTTTAGAAGAAAGAAGTTTATTTAAGGTATTTCAAAAGTTTATTTTTTTACTTTAACAAAGAGATTAACTTTAGAAAGTCAAGAGCAGCCCACGCTGAAGTCAAAAGGCAGGCGTGTACAGGGAAGCACTTTTGTATGTAAATCCAGTGCGTAGGCTTCACCCCGACGGGAAACCTAGATTCCGATAGCTGTTCTAGCTGTTTGAATGTAGCGAAAAAGTTAAAGTAGCTGTTACTTTAAAGCTTTTAAAATTTCAATTTGATATTTATTTATAAAGATTGCTATTATGTCTTGAAAATTTTAAAACGTATGAATTTAGAAATGTATTTTAGGAAATAGGTAATTAGAATTACTCAAAATTGAAAATTTATAAATATTTAGAAATACGCAGTTCACGTCTTATAACAGAAAACAATTCAATAAAATATTTATTAAAAAAGTGCGTTTGTATGTTTAAAATTCGATTTCTCTATAAATTCTAAGAACAGGGAAGCACTTTTGTATGTTAAACAATTGCGTAGGCTTTACTCGGGGAACCTAGATTCAGATAGCCCTTCCAGCTTTGTTTAGACTTATTAAAAAAATCTAAACTATAAGTTTCAGAACTTAAATTGTAGGTAAGTAATGTAATTTTGTTAAATTTAAAATTCTTGTTCACTAGGACAGGCCTATTTTGTTAAAAAAAATGGAAATAGCAATAAATACCTTCCTACCTATAGTTTTAATGCCGCTCTTTATTAGATAAATCCAATAATAAATTGAATATTCATGATAATTATGATATATATTCTATTTACATTTGCATACATTTTAAAATTGCCTTAGTAAAAGTTCAGTAAAGGACCAGGCTTCAATTTTTTAATTTATTTTGTAAGTTAAAATCCAACTAAAAATAAATTCTCAATTTAAAAGTAATTTCATCCTTTCAGCGTGGCTCGTTGCACGTCGATTTTAAAACGACGGCCGACGGCGCGCCGCGAATTTATTTTTGAATTTGGAACGCACCGCCATTTTGACTTGTATACGAATAATTCTTGCATGTTTTCAGTGATAATAACCCGTGTGATTTAGCTTTCAACTGATTGATGATCTTTCTAGCTAATTTTGAAATATTTTGTCAGAGTAATTTTCCTGTTAAGATATTTGTCATGAAAGTTTTGTTGTTCATTTATATAATCGGTTATTAATATATTTTAAAATTAAATACATTATATTAAATTCTTTATTGCATCTGTATTAAAATCTAATTTTGTCCTTATAAAACTAATTAGTAAATATATATAAGTACACGTGTACCATAACTATTTTAACTCTACGTTTTCCTTAATAAAGATTTACAATTTAACTTGAATTTTCAAATTGAAATTGCAAATAATAACAATAATACAACATACTTTACACAATTTATATTTATAAAACACTTATCTGTTACCTATAACTGTCATCGACCCACGGTTTTCCCACAGCTGGACACGGATCTTCACTGTAATGAGAAGGATTTTATCCATAGACAACCATTCCAGCCAAGTACCAATTGGTTTTAAAGAACAGATAACAATTTTATCGGATTTTATCGGATATTTAGGTTTCACGATATTCAGTAAAATAAGTAATAATAATTATGTAATACCTTTGAAAAATCGTTCACAAAAGTATGAGAGTATTTTTAAAATATTACGCCGTATAATAAACAATTTCTTCTGAAATCCATTCGGAAATTATACGTGATATGTAAGTACACCTACACAAATGGACGAATATAATATTGTTTATATTATTAATAATAAGTAATATTGTTATTTAAGTTTCGTAAATTGAGACTTAGCTACGTATATTAATATGTTTTGCTGATAAAGACGCTGAAGTCTGCGTTCAACAAATAACATATTTAACAGTACCTACCTACTAAAATGTGAATAAATAATTTATTCACATTACATTTTGGTACCCATTCTAAACCCTTAATAGTAATTATAATTTGGAACGCCAATAAACAATAGGTATATAACTGAAACACAGCATTAATATTGCATTAATCAAAGCGATCGGAAATTTAAATTATTGGGCCTGAATTTGTGCAGGCTCACATGGTAAGTGCATGCGGGGTCGCGGAGGGTGGGGTAGATGGGGGCGTGGGGTCGGGGGGTCGGGGGGTCGGGGTGGGGTCACGCACCCCCCAACTATAGCCCCCTCACCCCAAACTATTTGGGGGAGGCAGCGGGCATGAAAAAAATATAATAGTATTCCACCTGCGTCGACCGGGCGAAATTTGTCCGGTATTGACGTACCGTAATGTATGCATATTGGCGGCCATTTTGTTCAATTTCATAAACGTTAACTTGTTTATTCAAACTCGATTCAAATAACAAAGCGAAAATGAAAAGAATGGTGGAGTTAACAAGACGCAATAAAAGTGTTTCTCCAACTTCCCACGGAGAACAAAGTTTATTCCGAGTGGATTCCTTATTTTTCCGAGTGCTTTTTTTAATTTTCACCGCGGTGCTATCTCGCGAATGCTTCAGTGGTCAAATAAAAACTTAAGGAGTTTCCAAGGAGCAGTGAAATCCTTAGAGACGTCTTTTGTTTTGTTTTCTTATAAGATCATTTTTTCTTCAAAAAACTTTTGGGTAATCTATACTAATATTATAAAGCAGCAGAGTTTGTTTGGTTGAACGCGCTAATTTCAGGAACTACTGGTTAGAATTGTTTTTTTTTTTGTGTTGAATATTAAATTTATCGTGGAAGGCTATATAACATCACGCTATGTTTATTTGTTTTTAATAGATTGTTCTCTAACAGACGCGGGTGAAACTGCGTGGCACAGCTAGTCTTTTATAAATTGTACTATTTCTTTTAACAGACATACCTATACGTTAGATCGTGGACATTGGTCTATTTAAACAAAGGGAAAAGTTTGGCTTGCTTCATATAACTCGAAATTCAACCCTTGTATTTTTAACCAACCTCGTATTGCTATATTAAATCCTGCACCTTAACCAATTCCGGCACATGTGTTATATGAGCGGTATTTGAACCAGCGATCAGGATATCCGGGTTATCCGAAGTCAGATGGTTTAGAGCAATGGTTTAGAATCTATTCTAATGGTAAGTCGGTTGCGATTCGGATGTAGACGCTGGTTTGTTAGGTTACGTTTATATTTATCTATTACTTAACTATGTCACTAACTTAATATGTGACAATTCTACTTTAGAATGTCAATATCTGCAAAACTCCAAATGTGTGCAATAGATTTTACTTAAGATTTTTATACAACATAGCATTTATTTATGTAAGTGTTTTATAGACTTTTTGTTATTAAATTCTATGGAGGGAGGGGGGCCGGCGTGATGTAGAACTTGCAAAGAGTGAATGCTTTTTTTGCAAAAATGTTTGTGGTCGGTTTTAACTAGCTTGTAACTAACTAGTGTTAACTAACTTCTTAGTACATTAGATGACGTTTACAGAGTAAGTACCTTGTAAGTAAAATATCACGTAAGTAACTTAAGTTCTTGGAATACAAACTGGAATAAAAATAATTCATTTTAACTATATCCACAACAAGAAAAATAAAAAGATAAAATTAAGTTTATCTTAAGTAAACATTCGACTCCATTGCTCCAATGTTCCGAACAGTCAAGTTAAGAAAGATAGCCAGCCAACTCCTGAAAAGGGTACACGTTTCGAGAAGAGTAAAAAGATTCAAGCGGGCGAAGGAAAACGGAGAGAAAAAGAAAAAAATAAGCGTTTTGTGAGAAAAATGCAAAAGGAACAAGACTAGTTGGCAAGTTTTCCTGAACTTGTGCTAGGGTTGCCGCTAACGACTTCGCCACTTAGTTTTAGTTATCTTAATGTGTATTGCTTTTTTGTAAGCACGATCCGGTTAAATCTGGTTGCAAATGCGATTGTAAGTGCTTTTTGTAAGTTTGCATTTATTTTTCTTTGTTCTACTTATTGTATATTTTTATGGCTTATTATTTCAATACTTTGCCGGTTTTGTAACGGTACACTACAGCTTAAAATCGCAATGTGTAAACATTGTACGCTTAACTAATTTTCAGTTTTATTTGAATTATTATTTTATTGTTTTGTGATGAAATCCACATTTCATTTAAAAGATCTCGTCTTATTACATTTAGATGCCCTGAAGAGAGAAGTTAATTGCAAAATGAAATGACTAGTTTGTGTTAATTATCACACTTATTTATAGGTATCGCTCTGGATAGTCGCTAGCACTGAAAAGATATGTACATCACTAATGTAAGAATCTTTAGATAAATATATTGTTGAAAATATTTTCAATAAAAAATTTAAATATTAATACCACATTTTTTGAGTAAGAATTCTTAGTTGAACATCATTTTCAAGAATTAGAATTCATTGTTGAAAATTGCATTCCCAGCCCTGACGACAGTGTGAACGGTAGGTTGGCATCACTTCGACTCTACAATTATTTTTATTCCTCTAGTCTGTGCACTTTGACTTTAAATCCGTAAGACATTTACTATCCGGACGATTTAAAAATTCAGATGCCAGTTCAATGAAATTTTTAACATCTATCCGGTTTTTCGATTTGACTTATTATTCGTGAATAAAATTATTTACGTTTGATATTTATTGGTATTTTTTTACTAATGCGTGTGTAATTTATTTGTTATTTTGTTTTACTTTTATGTTACCACATTTAATATAAAATATCATAAGTTCCGCACAGCCGAAGACACCTTTAGGAGCAGCGGATTTCTGTTCTCGACTTTAGTTTGTAGTAGTAAAAGATTATTTATATTTGTGGTACATAAGTTATACATCGTGCGTGCATATATATGCGTGGTCACCATACTGCTCTGACACGCAGTGGGTCCCGGTTCCATCCCCGGCTAGACAGACATCCGAATGAAAAATTTAGTTTTCTGTTCTGGGGTTGGGTGTTTGTGTTTTCTTTTTTGTGTGTGTACGGCACTTACGACACAGGAAAAAATCTTAGTGTAGGCTTATTTATTTAGTTGTAGAATGAATTCAAGCTCGTCTACGATCTAAAATTCGTAAGAGTAATTTTAATATAAATCCGTCAACAAATATTCAAGTTGACCGTTAAAGACAAAAAACTGTAACATAATACGCATTCATAAATCTTCTATTCGAAATTAACCCTCCAAGTATTTTTTGTTTCTATCCGGAACTATTATTCTTAACCCTTTGATTATTACCTGTTTTAGAAACGGTATAAGGGTCCGGTGTGTCAATCTGTATTAATTTTTTCTGCGACTGTTTAATTGCTATTTCAAGTTTTGTTTGAAAATAAATTAATAATAAAAGTAATTGTTGTCATGCGAAATTTTAACGCGTGAATTCGCGTTAAAACGTTTTTACTTGAAACGTGAAGTTGCTTGTGAAATAAATAATTTCACGTTTTATAAGTAGGAATTGGATTAATTTCGTATATTTTTCCTTTTTAGTATATTTTATTAATTAAAATTAAAATTGGATTTGAAAAAAGGATAATGTGATATGTTTTAATGAGACTAAAATATTTCATTAATGTATTGAATAATTAAAATCTGTGACATGGAAATTTCAAAAACAGGAATATAGGTATATTTGGAGGTCATTTATTAAAATTGTATTTATTTTCCTTTTATTTTTCGAGCATTTTTCCTATCACAATATTTGTGAGTGCGTTGTGGTTTACGTGAGTACCTCTTACAAGCCACAGTTTCATACATACTTTTCCTGTCATGTAAGCTTTACGCGTGTTCTAAAACAACATAGAGTAATTTACGAATATTGATGATGAGATATTGAAGAGGTGAAATAAGAACGTAGATATAAGTACTCT
Organism: Cecropterus toxeus; assembly: GCA_018249875.1. Classification (NCBI taxonomy): domain Eukaryota; kingdom Metazoa; phylum Arthropoda; class Insecta; order Lepidoptera; family Hesperiidae; genus Cecropterus; species Cecropterus toxeus. Next base: position 27,264 of record DWNE01000052.1, read on the forward strand.
TGACAAGAAAAAGTTAAAATATATGATATAAATAATATGTCGTTTTTGATTAAAATTTTGCACGTACTGTTTACTCGCGGATTTATTAGAAATAATATCAAAAAGATATTCAATAGTCACCTCATAATAACAATAATAACTAGGACAGACCGTAAAATTTCATCACATTGTTCGTACGAGTCCAAAACTTAAGGGTTGTGACCTTACGCTTTAAACAAAGACCCCTGGACAATGACCCGCAAAAAAATGGCCTGCAGCTGTCCATGGGCATTTGTTAGCCAATATCACCCGAAATAATAGTTCCGACACCATTATTATGCTAATTTTTACGCTTTCATTTTATCACAGGTATGAAGCATCTTCCGGGACCATTGTGTCCGAACCCTATGTTTGTGGAGTCATTTTTGACGCGGCGAAGAAGGGTTAGTGTTTTTTTCGGAAATCGTTGACCGGCTGCGACGTGGCTAATTTGATGAATTGCGTTGCATATGGCGGTTATTATTATTTTTTGGACTGTTATTATTATTGATTGCCATGTAGCTGATAAAATTCTAAGCCAAATTTGGCTTCAAAATTAATGTAGTGTTCACAAAATTTACCAAATTTTGTGAACACTACGCAAAATATATGTTTAATATATATTTTAAATTAATAAATACTATGGAAATTAATTGTAATAAAAATAGTTTCAACAATATTTTAAGTTAGGAACAAAAGCTAACAAGCTGAAAGATATTAAAAAAATTCAGTCGAGACCAATCTGTCAGAACAATTGGCGCCAAATCGTTCCATCCAATTAAAATGCACCGTGATCATCCCCACATTCGATTGTTCGAAAATTGAATTTTAATCACCGATTCTTTCCTCACAATGGAGGATCCCGAAGAATGCCAAAAAATAAGGAAAATGGCGAAAATTGCTTTCGTTCAGAAATGAGTTCGATTTATTCGGGATTGAAAGGAGCGAGAGCAATTATCTCAAGTATCTTTTGAGTTCAAATTAAGTGAAAAAACTTAAGCGCGTTTTTCGCTTGTTAGGGCGAAGGTTAAGAAAATCTTTAGCTTTACTTTTTATTGAAGGGATGAAGGGAGGCGTGGTTTTTGATGTGATTCTGCTTAGAATATTTAATGCTTTCCTTCCAATTACTTTTATGTTTCGGTGAACTTGGATTGCTATATTTTTTGAGTGTTGGCAATGAATGGTGAAAGTATTTGAGTAGTTCACAAAAAGTGTAATGGACGAAAATCTTTAGTCGAAAATTCGATAGACTGACAATTACTCATTAGGCGTTAATGTAAGTATAATATTTCCATTTATATTTGACTTTGCTACTTCAATTTTATAAAATAAAAAGAAAAACTGTTGGTAGAGCTAGTATGCTTCGACCACGGAGGTACTCGTACCACCGCCACACCTATTTCTAGCGTCAAGCAGTTCTTGCATTTCGGTGGAAAGGTGTGGTTGCCGGCTCTCTTTCATATGAGGCGAATTAAGCAAAGACTTCGGTAGTAACACATGTGATGGATATCAGATAAAATCCCTGTTCTACACTATATATAAAGTTCGATACGGGTGGCAGTGTCCGTATACTATCTGGGCCACGTGTAAGAAGTTACTTGTAGATATAAAAATACAAAAATCCCTTAGAATGTAAGATAAGTGTATTATTATGTTATTATAGGCATCAAAAGTTGCATCAGGCGAGTAACGGGATCGTGCAATACCGCTCCGGACTGGTTGCAAAAACCTATGTGTGTACTGTACACTGTAGCGCTATGTGAACCGGTCGATTAACGAACTCTGTGTGAATTTTCGTGAACTGCTCATATGTGTTCGGGACAAAAATTATTTAAATGTGTATACGCTGTAATAAAATTTGTTTGTGTATTTAATTTTTATTTCTTTAATTGTAATCTGCAAATACTAAAATTACTTTTTGTATATTTGATTCAATATCAAAATTCAATATTAGGCGTTATTTATTGCAAGCAACATATTTTTCTACTGAACTGAAGTGTTTTTTTTTAATTTACTTATCTTTTTTTATTGATTTCTTTTTTTCTTTTTATTGTAAATATTATTTTACGTATATATTTTACAATAAAACAACCGTGCATTAAAAAAACAGCGTAATAATATAATTTACTGTTTCGGTACATCTAAAGTAATGTCAATTTACAAAATTTTAACTTCCTAAAACGATTTTCAAATCTTTACGTGAAAATTGATTTTGTTTAATATGTAGGTTACTTATAAGCGTCCGAATTTTATTAACTTTGACAATATACAAGAAAGACGCATTATAAGAGCTAACATTAGATATCTAATGAGAATAATTTAATAATTATGATTTTTTATTACTTAAATCATCAATACAGCTCGACTAGCGATAGGTAACCTATACATACTTTTGTCTAGATTCCTGTAAAGTATAACTCGGTTGCGTTGCGTGCCGTCTCGACCTTTGGGCTAGGGTTAACTTGTTTACGGCTAAATACCGCTGGAACTTAGCTGCCACACCTCGGTTTGTCTATGTGTTGAAATTTGAGATAATCAACTAAATAGTTTGCAATTAATTGTCGATAATCTGTAGTCGTTTATGTTTTATACTCTGCGGTCGATTTTTCAAGTTGGTCGGGATTTTGTCGGTTCTTTTATTTAAACTTGGTTAAGGCTTAGTAGACGAGTTCTTTCTAATAAGACTAAATAATTTCCATACTGTATCTTTCTTTACTTATTGTATTTAGATTTTAAATTTAAGTTAAACATTTTACAAACACTATTTTTTATGGTAACAAATACATAGTTATTCAGAATCTAAATGTTAAAAATCGCGAATATTCTTATTTTATTTAAACGTCAATCAAAATTCACAAAGTAAAACAATAAACAGAATCACCGTTTTTATAAAATGCATGTTACAATAATGGCTGAACGCATTAAATCCTTTGTCTTTTATTCGCCGTAATTAAATTAAAAAAGTACGAGACACGCAATCCTATTCTTTGTTGCTAATTAAAGAAACGGCTTTGGAAGAATGAGAGAACGCTAAGTAGCAAGTTGGGAGTTAAAAAAATAAAAAGGGTTAGGAAGTTGTTTCACAAACAAAAGATCTGTGTGAAGACATATCTTTTTTGTGTTAATATTTCTTTTTGTAGTTAAGATAGATTTGTGTGTAAAGTTAAACTTAAGTTGAAGCAATAGTAATTTTATATTAATGATTATATTTTGTTTAAAAGGACTTAAGTTATGTGTAAAATGTTTGAAAGCTTGTTAAGGTGTTAATGTATTGAATTTATTTTATGCTAAATATTATGCCGTGGGAATTAGTAAATCCTTGTAATAGTTATGTCTTGTAAAGGTCTTAACTTTTGATTTTAGTCATATGTAGATATTTTATTTATTTAATTATCTGAATAAATTACTTAACAAAGAAGATAAATACCATCATACCAAGTACCATCATAAGTGTTTATATCTTTTACACTAAACCTTTTATACAATAAAGATATTTACCTCATTACGATTATCGCGTATCGCTTACAAATCTGCGGTGGTTAACATGGTTTAAAGAGAATAGCATTTGCGTGCCGGTTTTTAGAGATTTTGTATTTTGTGTACGATTTTATTTCGTTTCGTTGACGGTTTTGCGATATTTTTGACAATGACAAAGTAAGGTAATGACTGCGAGTGATTGTTTTTTAAACGGGTCCTCTGTTGACGTACTAATTTGAAATTCGTTTATTCATTTTACACGAAAATAAAAGTAGGTAGGTAGCAATGCTGCACTAACTGAATAATATTTTTTAAATATACCTTTAATAGCGAGAAATGCAATATTGTGATACAAAAAAAAACTCAAATATGTCTCATAAAGTTAGTAATTTTTTTGTTTGTAATTCTTACCTAAGTTTTTTGTTCTGATTTTATTATGGACACAGTTTAGGTAAGGAGCATTCATAAATAATTTAAAAATACAAAAAAAATGTTTTTGTAAGTATAATATTGCTTTATCTGTATGTAAAATACAATGTAAGGAATGGATAATAAAAAAGTTAAGCCGTTTAATGCACTAACATTTTGAGTACCAAAGATCCTTGTTTGCCGCTCTGCACCTGTTGGGATCAGATGTTCCGAAAAACCGGTAAAAATCACAACACTATTGATGACCGTGTTCCGGCTTTTTGGTGATCTTTTAAAAAAAGAACACCGAAAATCGTACCATCTGTTGTTCTTTATTAGATCCGTTGATATTTTGATTGCAATTTATAAGTCGTTTCGAATTCGGTGAAAGTGTAAGGGTTCAATTTAAATTATTGTAGTAAATATACAAAACATTCGAATAACGTGCTGTGATATCTACTGCAAACTTATGGGATATAACAATAATATAAAATTTATGTCTGGCATAACAACCGGGTAAAATTTTAAATATTACAGAATAATTAATTCGGTTTGTATTTTTGATTTTTTTTTCCAATTTCAGCGCCTTGAGAGCAGAAAACGCTTTTTTGTAACCGTTAAATACGGTATTTTCTATATAAGTATAAAGTGATATCGTAAAATTTCCGTTGCAAAACACTTCCCTTCTCAGATTTTCCTAACAACAAAAATAAATAAAAACATAACAACATAAGTAAAAACACGTGTCTATTTACCGCGGAAAACCTGTTTTTCTCATATTGTGTCTAGTATCATTGTAAAACACCAATTGTGATGTAAAACATCTTTGTTTTACAAATGGCGTCCTCGATTTATGTAAAAAAGGTAGTGTTTAGACCATGAATATGAAAGTTAAGCTGAGTTCTATTCGACATATGCAAAAATTATGTGCATTTGTAAAGGAAATTTGTATGTGTTATTCGTCTTTTGACTCCGATTACTCCATAGTCACACCTATTTTGGCCTATAGTAGTGTTAAGCGCTACTGTCCTGGTTTTAAGGGTGTGAGAGATGTAAGAGAGAATTATTTATTTGAGGCATTCCATTTTAGTCTTCGAGTGTAGTAACATGTACCTCAGATCACTTCGGTTACGAGTAATACACAGTAGATTCAAAGTTCGATCTTCGGCCAAATAAATACCTATTTGGTGAATTTACATTTCGTTTCTGGGTCTGGGTGTTCGGTGTGTGGCACTTACCACGCAGAATAAAAACCTAGTGTAGAGGCTTTGTAAGCGTAATTTATTTATAAATTAATGTATCAAATATAAAACAATGTTTGTTATTATTGATTTATGATTTTGTATATTGACGTTCTTTTCTTTTCAATTACATGTTATAAAAATCTTTGTCGTTTGTTTTCGGTAGAACCACCGCCATCTTTCCTTTCTTTATCTTTGTTGCTTTTGTAACATATTTAAAACTCTGTTGCGTTTTTAAAATTAAGTTGAGATTTTTCAATAATCATTTTATCTTTTTTATCTTTCGGCGGTTAAATAATCTTTTTTATCTTTTCGTAACACTAATAGCAAGTGTTCTGTATATAATTGATGTCTGAATGTGTTAGTTGACTCAAGGACCTAAGACGTTCCAGATTAGTGCCTCAGTGCCAACGTGAGATCTTTGATGAACTGACTAACATATTATCTCGCTTAATTAACTTTGGAATGGTTCTAGGACGTCGTGCTCAGCTTTGTAGAGCAGTCTCTACACGAACTCTACCTTCAAATCGAGTGCATAAATAAGTAAATAAAATTTAAATCTTGCTTTCTGTTTATACTGTAGGTAAACTCTACCACATTTGTAGGACCTTAATGTCTTACGTATCTGTTTTATACTTTTATCTAAAATTATTATTTTGTCTGTACGTCTAAACAAAGATAAATAAAAGTCACATAAGTGACTTCAATTTTATAGAAATGTATAGAAAATTAACGTAATAGTATAGATCCTAATAAGCAAGTAAATTACACTCATATCTATTTATGCGTATCTCTCGGCACCTTAAACATACATACGACCAAATGACTTAATTAATTTAAATATTTGCGAAACCCAGGTACGGAACCCGGGACTCTAAGCATGTTACACAATATGGCCATAAATGAACTATGATATTGTCGACATTTTTCTCCCAAATTAAAAAAAACCACATTGAGCGCTATAAAAACAATAAGATTGGCACTAAACAATGGATCTTAAGAAATCCAACCCCAAAATGAAACATATGGTAGAACAAAGGGTCCCAAAGACCCGCTAAGAATAAAAACAAAGCACTGTATAATTAATATCACTAATTAATTTTATTCTTTGTTACAATAAAATAAAACAACTTGTTTCTTTTTTGCGTCATTCTTTTCTTTTTGTAATTAAGTGTAATTAATAATTATTTCAGCTCGGATTCTTTCTTTGTTTAATTTACAAACGGTTTTAAGTGATTATGACATGTAAAAATTTGAAACAATATTCATGTGTTTTTGTGAATTGTGTTTAAAATCAACTACTTCTACTTTATGTTATGTTTTTAGTAACAAAATATTTTTTAATCTCAATATCGTAAAAAAAATATATTGCTTCTTTTCTGAATAAAATAATATACAGAGTTACATTATATTTTATTAAATTTGTAGTGTAATTTTATTGTACAGTAAAATATTGTGTTTTCAAAGTTTATCTCAAACCGAACAATTCGAATAATATTGTAATGTATTTTCAAATAAAATTCAACTCATAACTATAATCTCGTTTTCCAGAAAATGCTTTTATATTTCGTATGAAGAATTCTGAATTGTAAAAGTGAATGTTGGAAACGTAACTTTGAATGAAGAATGTCATTGAGAGAATCTGTAAAAATTTTGAATTCAAATTGAAATTGTTGGGGAACAAAAAAGCTGAGACAATTAAAAGAGGGCGCAGTAAGTCCGATTTAATAACCAATCTTCGACACCTTAATGGCTTCGGGTGGTGCGGCTGCGGCCTGCGATTACGGCTTGCGACCAAAGCGGTAAATAACAGACTAATGTAGTTTATGGACAGTCTTTTGGCTGAAATCAATTGACGTTTTTTAAAGATGAAGGAATCTCCACAATACTTAGTCGAATAAGGATTATAATTATGTGGTGAGTGAGTTACAATGTCCGAAATCTCTCATTCAGAAGGTGAGTAGAACTGTCGTTTTTTGAGAATTTGAAGTTAAAACCGAAAGCGCACTCAATGTCACTGTTGTACATACATTTACTAGTAATCAAACTCTATTATAGTCTGCTGTTGGTTACAAATACCTTAATAAACCTGACGACTAAGATATGTAGAACGCCTCATAAAACGCTACCTACACTCATAGCCCCACCGTAAGATGTTCTCCTGTGTCGTGGGTGCCATGGACAGACAAAGAAAAATACACAAACACCCAGATCCAGAACAGAAATCTAAACTCATCATTCACATTTCTTTGTGGCCGGGGATTGAACCCGGGACCCATTGCGGGTCAGACCGGTATGGTGACCGTTTTGTCATACGATGGACTTATTTTTAATATTTCTTCAGGTTGATAGTAGCAATAGCAGGTTGATAGTAGTTATCTACGTGTGCCGCGAACCGCATACCGCAGCCGCAAGCCGCAAGAAAGGGTACGTCAAAGATAAAAGACGGTCCCTTCGTATAATTTCCTAATCACCGGGCCGAAAGTCCGGTTCCGGCAAAAAACTCAGATACGACCTTCGGGAACGTCTTGTCAAAATTCGAATGGTGTGGATATTATTTAACACCACAATTTATTATTGTTAGACACCACAATTTACTATTATTTCAAATATTTTTTATTTTTTACACTACATTTTTATGTATTACGTAATTTATTATGTTAGTAAAATTGTATCAGGTTTTCGCAATAAGAAAAATGTTTTATTTTTGGTAAATTGTGCAACGTTGTCGTCTAATTTAATTTTAAAGGATTATTTTGGCTAGATAAATATACCTACATATATTATTATCAATAGATTAGTCTTTGGAAATCAATGCGTTAAGGATAGATGTCGACTTTGCGAAATATAATTGCAATATTATTTTTAACTAGGTGTACCGCGTGGTTTTCCCTGAGTTAAAAAAATATAATGTAATTTTAAGCTGTAATAATTTGTGATAGAATCAATAAAAAATAATGAAATGAAAGAATAAATGTTATAATTTTCGCAATCCTTTTAATTTAATTTAGGTGTGATGCGATTTCAAACACATAAATTACAAAAAACAAGAAACAAAACATAAAAGAAAATGTTTATTTTTACTTATTATCAGTCAAAACGATATTACGCGTAACTTTCACTTTAATTATGCAAATTGCTAAAATATGAAGTAGAGCTTACCTATTTCTAGTGTAAGTCAGTTCTTGCGTTAGGTAGAAGGGTGTGTTTGCCGGCCGACTTATACATATATGAGGAGACCATCTTAGTCCTCAGGAGTAGCAACATTTATATAATATCTTTATTTTTGCAAAATAAGGTACAAAATAAGGTGTTAAGTTTTACATTTCCTCTTATTTTTACTTGTAAGGCATGCAAATTACAATTTTTATTCTACAAATTCAATTATATTATAATACATAACATTCGTGTGATCGACTTCAGATAGAACCCGTGTGTTATATGAAGTTGCTTACAGAAGTCCAACAGCAGCAGTAACCTACCACCAGCTGGTCGTTTGCTACTTCAATCTGATAAAAATAGTAACTTTTTCTCTCAGGTTATATCCACAGTACCCAAACGAGAGATGATGTCAATATTTACTCGGGGAAAGAAGGCGGTAAAAAATAAATTAGGCGAAAGCTCATTTCGTCTCAAAAATCCCCGACATCTGGGGCCCGGAGGCTGCGCCATTACTATTCCTCTCTAAGTGGGTTCCGCATCTGTATTTATATGGTTCTTACTGATTTAGGGTGGAAATAGGTATTTGGAATCTTTGATTGATTTGGAAATTGTTTTGAATGCTGTATTATTAAGAATTTGAAAATGACAGAAAATTATTTAATTAATTTTACAATTATATTTATGCTACAATATATAAAATTATATTCAACAAAAGAATAGCTCCAAATTCAAAAAAATTGCATATATTTACGTTTTCAATAGAAATGTTGTAATTATTTAATGATATTGTTTAGGAAATGGTAATGTGATTTTATATTTAAGCTATTTACAAATATCAGGCTAACAAATACAACAGTCAGCCTGTCTACATAGTTGTAAGCCTGATATTTTTTTTATAAATTATTTGTAAAAATAAATATGTTCATGCTTGCTTCATGTCATAAACATTAACGTAAAATTTGCAATTGAATGTTATAAATATATGTAGTACATTAATTAAATTTGTGTAGGTACGCAATTCTTGTAATATGTTAGAGCGCCAATTAAAATAACTCAACATTTTGTCAGCATATTATATTGTTGTAATTATAATGTAATCGCATGGTTATTTCGTTGTTCAATTTCTTTAAAAAATGCAGAATGTTACAACATTAGTGGAATGCTCTATTTCTCATGAATAAGAATTAAATATCAAAAAAAATAATATGGGGAGATCATTTAAATAATCCTAACATTAACAGAGATTTCATTAGGTATATTAATAATAATTATTTTTGATCAGTACTTTTATAAATTTGTTACGTGACGCATGACAGAGACAAAGATAGAGTACTTACTTCCGCTTTAACCATTTTTTATCTATTACCCAAATAACTTAAATGTAAACGCAAAATTCATAGATTTATTATTCTCTATAGATAAAATTTTTCGACTTTAAGTTGAGTATCACTTCAAATTAATTGAAAGATAACTGAAGGGTAGCGCGTTTCTTTTCTACAAAAGCAAGGGTTATGACCTTCGGTTTATTTTTAATTAACCGTTATTTCAAAAACAATGGCGGACGACCCTAAAATCTTATTTTAGAACCTATTTATAAGAGGTTTTGGCCTTGACACCGTGTCAAAAACAGGCCTTTATGTAGGTACCTTACATATTAAACACATATTTTCGCAGAACTTTTTAAAACAAAACCGGAAAATATTAACAAAAAGCTTAGATTATTACCAAACTTTACAAATTTTATTTGCGATTATCGGAAAAACCTGATGGTAGGTAAGTGGTTACTGCCGCACATGGACATCTCTAAGCAACTTCATAACGAACAGGCGTTCTATCTGAAGTCGATTACAGATGCGTTGCAACTCCTGAGGACTGAGATAATAGCGTCATATATAAGTGAGCCGGCAACCAAACCCTTTCAACGAAACGCAAGAACTGCTTCACGCTAGAAATAGGTGTGGAGGTGGTATTTCCCCTGTCGAACTACATTGGTTCTACCACCTGGCAAAACTTAAAACAGGAGACCTGTTTTATATGATTGACTAGCCCGCGACTTTGTATGCAAAGGCTATATATATTCAACTTCGATTTTATTCCATTGAATAAAGAATTGCAGAAATCGATGAAACACCTTAATTTTTATTTTAAATTAAAAACTTAGAAAATATCGATACTTGGTTATGTCAATTCAATCAAAGAGTATAATTGATTACACATATATAGAGAATAAGATGGACGATATTTTAGAATGCTACTTGTATCATAAATAAAAAGCATTTTTTTTTTGTATTATAAGCTAGTTTTTGGTCCAAAGTACGTTTTATAACATAAACAAACAGTTGTAAAAGGTAGCGACGCGGACTAATTTTAAAGCAAACACGGCGAAATCAAATAAAAACCGATCGTTCGAAACAACCTTTTTTCCATCTCAACTTCTGTAAATAGGCTTCTTGTAACGCGACCGACAAATCTTGATCACGTGATTAAAAAAAAATTGAAAGGTCAAATAAATATGTGAATTGAATGTTTTTTCGTATTCTTTCTTTCTTTTGTTAACATTTTGTATATATGTCCTTTAAAACATCAAATGTTGATGTTTCTTTTTTGTAAAAATAAATTGAAAGATCAAATCAAATTGTAAATTGAAAGCGTTGCTTTTCGTATTCTATTATTTTGTTATTTGAATAGTGCGACGGATATTTATATTTAATATGTATGTAGGTTTAAAATATATAATCAATATATTGTAAACGTATAATCTTATTAAAGTATAAAAAAGGTATAATTCTAATAAGGTAATCCTGCGTGTTTAAAGAAGGCATCATCGCTAAATATTGTCCTATCTTATTTGAGGACCATGAAATATTTAGTTGACATTGTAAGCAGCAATTGTATGAAGGGCAACTGTGTTCTGATTCGTGTGGTAAGTTAGATCTGTGGTCAAATTTCAGAACAAAAACCAAAACACTTCATCATAACTGGTCGATATTGAAGACAGAATAATCTACTGGTAATTATTAAAATAACGTAGAAAAATGTGTCACGTTTTTAAAACAAATCAATCAATTATCTTAAAATATCAACACCACTCGTGCCCTCTACACTCCGCCCTCTTTTCTGGAGGGTGGCGAAGACGGACCCAAATAAAAAAGACAAAAATACAACCAAAGGGACTGTTAGACCAATCAAGAAAATTACGAATTGTACCGTACCTTTATGTATTTATGTCATGAATCGATATTTTTCAATTTCATCTTTTTCCCGACTGTGTAGAGAGAGGGTAATGTTTTTCGAGTGTATGTATGTTTGTTTGTATGTCCATTTCTTTGGCATGCACTACAACCCAAACGGCTTGACGAATTGAGACGTATAGGTTATATAGCTTTTAAGAAATGGCGTCTGGAAATAGAGGAAAAGGGGGGGAGGGGCGATTTTTTTACTATTACGTCAATTTAGGGTTCAAATGAAAGTTAATAAAAAGACCTATTTAAACTTTTCGCTTTCTACACTCGTAGCCCCCCAGTAAGATTTTCTTTTCTGTCGTGGGTGCCATGGACATACAAAGAAGAATACACAAACACCCAGACCCAGAACAGAAACTTGAACTCATCATTCACTTTTCTGTCTGGCCGGGGATCGAACCCGGGACCCACTGCGTGTCAGACCGGTATGGTAACCGCTCCGCCACGTGGGTCGTATTATGATATTTTTACTTGACTATTTTGTCAAAAACTCTTATTAGCGTTAAAGTATTATATATATATATTTAGATTGGTCTAACTACTAGCTTTCATTTGATACCCATATTGTCGTAATAGTAAAAAAATATCTCTCGCCCCCCTTTCTTCTATTCCCATTTTACCCTCCTTCTGACGCACTCGGTTACAAATAGGTGGAGCCTCGATTTCGTTATTTCTAGCGAATCACAAGAGAATTACCATTGATTCTTTATTGTATTACAACAATAATATGTTTCTTAACATTGTTTATTAATTTGCAGTATGTTAAATAAAGTTAAATCAATAAATATATGACTCGTTCAACAGAACATAATAATTTCCTTATTTGAATTTATTAATAGACTATACATAAACATGATAATAATTGTTCTATTATTAATAAGTTTAATATGAAGTTTTTTAGTAAGTCATTATTTTTAGAGTTCAAAATACTAAAATTCTTATAAATATCGCCTCTGTATTTTTAAAGGCGTTTAAAGGATTGCAAAGAACAGTTATCAAACAGCTTCTACAAATCAATCTTCAATTATAGTGAAAAAATTCTTAATTGAGACATACATATAAGTCTCAAGTATAGAATCATAATTATTTAAGATTTTAATGCTAGAAATTAAACTAAAATACCTATCTATTTCATTGATAACAAACATGCAAAACTATTATTTATAATTTTAAATTGCATTCAAACTTTATGCAGAAACTTTCACAAACAAATAGAATAACAAAAATTTTAATCATGGAAAATTCCAATCCAAACGCAATAAAACTCGGAGCAAGTCCACAATGGATTTACGACTGGAAAAAGTTTGAAAATGGAATGGAATTTTCAACGGCCATAGCCCCACGTGTGTGAAACTAAAGCATTCATACAAAATTTACAGTTTTTAAACAACTCCACTAGTAATCCAATTACGGAGTATTTTCGTGCAAAATTTTAACAACGTAAAAATTATGAAGTAAATTTTAGTTCGTTAACAACGCTTACAACTTTGTCATAGAAGTCTTCATTAATGTATTCAATTATAAATTTTTGTAACCAAATAATTGCAATAACACTTTTTACATTAAAAATGACTACTTTGTAAATAAATTTTAATTTATGTTCTTAAGTGATGGACTAAAGAGGCTGTTTCGAAATTATGTGAATATTGTTTCATTCATGAGTCTATAAAAGTCTATCGTCTGGAAATAGGCCTTCCTTAAAGGTTTTTTGCTAATATACAGATGGACGCTGCTGCCCATGTTAATTTTTACATTTAAACACCTCTTGCCAGATCTATTGGAAGACAGGGTGTAGTGCTCAAGAGCATGGTAACCGACTTTAAAGAAAGGAATATTAAAAAGAGGAAAGATATTAATTTTTAAGTAAATATCGTTCACTGTGTCGTTTAATTTAAAATTATATATACATTTGAGGTATTGTACATTAATACGAAACAAAATACTAAATCTCCCCTTTCCCAGTGGGCTGAGGATTTCTTTCGCGGACAAAAATTTCCATTAAAAATTTTTCGAAAATGATAAGATGGATTACGTGCTCGGGTTACATTTATTCCCAGCGGTCCCAAGTTCATTATCCCCTTTATTCTTGAGGTTATTTTTAGGGAGTTTTATATGAGGGCAGTCTAGTAAATGGATTGAAAAAGATGGTGATGTTGTCAAATTTTGTAAAATGACTGAGTTTCATCTTTGTATAAAGATTTAAAAATATTATTTACCCAATTTATAATACTAGTTACTAAAATACAGTAAAAATACCAAATTATGGACCAATAGAACGTTTTGGTTATTTACTTTGAATATCACTACATGTTTTTTAAAATAAACTCTAAATTTGTCCAAACTGTGAACCAATTGGCATTATTTATTAATTACAAAATTGACAGAATTAAAATTATTTGCTACGACTTACTAATCTTTGTTTTTGTAAAATCTATACTAATATAATAAGCAATAGAGTTTGTTTGGTTGAACGCGCTAATCTCAGGAACTACTGGTTCGAATTGAAAATATATTTTCGTGTTGAATAGTAAATTTATCGTGGAAGGCTTTAGTCTATATAAACTCATGCTATGTTTGTTTGTTTTTAATATATTGTTCTCTAATAAACGCGGGTGAAACTGCGTGGCACAGCTAGTTTACTATAATTCACTTAGATAATTATGTGATGACAAAACTTCATAACATACCAACTTAAATTGCATTGAACTATTTTATCGCCTGCAATGTACATTATATAACGTTAGAATATTTTCAAAATACACAGCAATTACGATAAACCCAAATACCTGTTAGGACATAATCGAAAATCCAGTACAATTAGTATAAAACAAAATCAAACAACAGAATTAGGCTCGTATTATCATTTATTGGACAGCGTTTAGTTTAATTTAAAGGAAATATATTGGAGGCTACCACAAAATTGCGGTTTATGTTGCATTGCTAGGTATGCTACAGTTCTATCTCATTTTATATTTACTGAAATATGAGCGAACCCTCAGGAAAACGATAATAAGCAAGAATAAACATAAGTATGACAGGAATATTATTGTAGGTAAAATAAAAACTGGCTCTTAAACAACGCCATCTAACGAGTACAAGTAAGTTACGTATCAGGTGATTGTATAAACATTTTATGTATTATATGTTGTTATGTAGTTTTACCAGCACGTAACGTTGTCAAAACACATATGTATAACATGTGTATAAAACGAAAATGTACTTAGTTTAGACTGACCATTGCAGAGCCTTAACTACTAGATCTATAACTATGAAAATGGGACAATAAGTTCATTACATTCGATATCTATCAAAATTTTTTTATTATGTTAAAAAGAATAAAAAATAAAAAGTAATTTATTAAAAATTAAAAAATATCAAAAATCCTTATTTTGTATATTGTTTTAATTTTCCTCTCTACAAACATTAATTATTAAGAATTACTTCGTAATATGATGTGCGGCCGAAGTCGCGGACATGAACTAGTTTTACGTAAAGATTACAAGTTTCCGCGAGCAAGGAGCGTGGAATATGGCTAAGGACGAAATTTTGGTCCATTAAATCAGCGAATCGGATCACTGGGTCCGCCAGTTCAAGCCGGAGGTAATTTATTTAATTTCTTTGCAACTCTTAAGGTAGAACTCTTTAGTATGACTCCGGAAGAACCGCCGTCACACCTATTTCTGCCTGGTAACAACAGTTTTAAGCGCTGCTGTTTTGATGTCTGAAAGCTTGGTAAGGGTATGTGGGTACTTCCCGCTAGTCTTCAAGAGATGACGTCACCGTATTCTGAATCACGTTATCGGAGTTTTCCCAACATAGTACATATATACAAGTTTCAAACAGAGACTGTCGGAACACGACCGCTCTCCAGGCATGATCACCAAGCCTGGCGGGAGATCTCTCGCCGCCAAAGGAATATTCAACCGATGCGTACTAACTTAGTCCTCAGAGGTAGCAACGCTGCTTATATCAGATGGACTACATGCTCGTTTGCTGCTCAAAATAAATCGTGTTTTTTTTATAAATAGCGAAGTAGCATGTAGTTTTCAAAAGTAAGAGTAGATTGGGTATGAGTATTATAAAATATTACAATTGATTTAGAAACACCAAAATTATAATGGTTTTATTACAAAAAATAACTTCTATTTAACTTGTTATGTTTGTAAATATCAAGAAATTGAGTAAGTTTTTAAATATAACAACTTTTTTTTACGAAACACATATTATTTAAAATAAATGTGGAAATTAGTGAAAATAATTTGTGTTAAAATACTAATATAATTTCTTAACAATTCTTTGAAATAATATTTCTTTTAAAAATTATTATCAGATGGCAAATTCTAAGCTCTGTTCCACTCAGCTGAACAAACAAATAAAACTGAGAGTGAGTGGGCATCAATT